>JADBJO010023887.1:22500-25922 GCA_016801955.1 Conus betulinus | reverse complement strand
GACAACATGTGCATGGGCAATCAAAAGGTCATGAAAAAGTGACGGCCATGAACTTTTCAGACAAATTCAACTGCTGCCTCATTCTAGCAAAAGCAGACGGCACGTTCCGCAATCAAACGGCATCCCGATTCTACTGAAATAACCTAAGTGGTTTTGGAAAGCAGTTGTGTGTCTATCTGATAACTCAATGGAGGATACTTGGCAATAGCGTTTTGTTCAGTCTATCTTCAGAAAATACTAAGGGCGTGAAACGTTTGTGCAAACAGCATGTCTATGTCAGGAATGGTTTCACAGGTTAAAAGACCAGTAGTGCTGTTGAACTTCCTGAAATCAATATACAAACCCCTACCGAACCATCAGGTTTTGATTACAGAGACAATCAGCAGAAGCAAACTGAGAACACATATGGTTAAGTAACACGTATATACTCAACGTCAACTGAAACTCTTCAACCAAAACAACAAAAAAAAATCTTGCCAAATTTTTGAAAAGGCGTAAAGAGTATGGTTTGACTCTGATAGGCACATCTGAGGTCAAAATAAGGGACGATGTGGACTAACACCATGAGCGACACCAAGACTGTCTGTCAAAAAATCTAAGAAGTTTTGTTAAACAGTCTGTAACCGTACAGCTTTGTCAACATCAAGACGAGGGGTCTGTTTTTTGACATCTTTGTAGGTCTCACCTGTTATGGCAGCATGGTTGGTATTTGTTGACCATCATCATGAAATATTTGTTGATGTCGCCAAGAGCAAGCAAGACAGTACTACGTGGGACATTGTTGACCTGTGATTGTCAATGTCAGTGTCACACAGATATTGAGGAACAAAATCAACAGAAGCAATACTTTTTCCGAGGGAAACCGGCAATTAATCAACTGTTGAAGAAGAAACAACTGCCATTTTCAACATCACACACATTGATAAAAAACAAGAATCAAGACCCAAGAAAATCGCGAATGGTAAAGTTCATTACGTTGACATGAAAAATTTTATGACGCACCATCCATGTCCGTATTGTAGTCAACAGGACTCAACAATCTACACAACAGTGAATGGTCGTTACATTTGACCTGTACTTGTTTTGGGTCAGCAGACAACAAAACCAAAAACATGTTCTGACCATGGGACAAAACCTTGGCTTTTTGCCTGTATTATGTTTGTTGTTTGTTTTACACCACATCCACCTGGTTTTTTTTTTTCACTAAGACATAATTCACATATGTTTGACTTAGGGCCGGGACTAAGGGGGGATAATGGGACTATGTCGATTTTTCTTTCAAGAGGTTCAATACTCTCATGTGAATGAGAAAAGTGTTATGTGAATGGAGAAGTTTCATCTCAAGGAAAAGATTGTTAAAGAGATTTTGTCATTTTTGCGATTGTGGAATGGAACCTACGGTTTTGATGCTTTTTTGATTCATGGAGTGCAACCACAAGTGATGTCGAAGAGTTGGTACGGGGAGTGGATTGTGAAGTGGACCCAATTGAGTGAAGGGTGTTCACCACATTATGTGAGGAAGCTCTGGACACGGACATAGGAGGAGTCCTATTGTAACCTCCGGAGCTTGGATTTGTTAGGACTAGGAGGATGTCCTATTGTATGCGTACCTGGGACTGGGTTAATAATGTAGGCTAGGATTAGGAGGTCTGTGGCAACCCTGGGTTGGAGTGTGCTACTGTTGGACTGGTTTGTCCGGGACTAAGGGGGGATAATGGGACTATGTCGATTTTCTTTCAAGAGGTCAAATACTCACAAGCTTTCCTACGGGAAATAGAAGGTAGTCTTTAATTGGAAGTGTTTTTCACTATTGTCACAAGAGTGCCAATGGGTGGAAACATCTGACCCAAACATATGACCAGCGAAAATGGGAGGAGCACTCGTGCTAGAGGTCCTGCGAGACACTACCACAATGTTCTGCAACCACTAAATACAATGCAATACCCACAATGTACGGTTGGTCTCAATGAGCAGGGGAGGGAGAAAGGAGCAACAAGCTGATGTGTTAACAAGTTTCTTTTTAATCTCTTCCAGCACAAAAGAACGTTCAGAATTTACAAGAAACATTGACACTTTCAAGACATTTCTTCAGCGTGTCACCGTGTTTTTTTGACGGCCTTTGAGTTTAGCTGGCTGTCACATTCAGGGTGAATTGTGAGAACAACTGGAGTTTGACAGCTTCACTCGTTTTATTTCGTCTGGAACGAGTTGTAATGAGAGCAGGTGGGATAACACCCAAAAGACCCACCATCTCTACCATTAGGGATGATACATCAGGCATCATTGCAAGGATCAGTCTCGCCATGGGGGAGCTCGAGACACATATTTCACCACGAAAATAGAGTGTGGAAATATCATTTTTGCCACGAGAAATCGCTTAACAACGTCCGTCAGACATGCGCATTGTTGTGTAGAGCAGTGGTACTGATCATCCTGACAAGAGAACATTTGACATCAGCTGTGGTACACGACTATACCGGCTCGATGTGCTACACTCCTGCACATGAAGTCCAAATATTAGTTTCAACCACAAGGGGGACATGTTTAGACGTGGAGCACATTGAAACTGAGGTCACCATGAGAGCAAGGCGTGAAGGGCCACAGTATTTAAACATTTTTGTTTTTATGCTGATCGGTGAGGAGGGGAGAGGATGAACATAATGCTACGGATTCCATTATGGTCTGAGACTGCCTGACAAGGCTGTTGGACTGTATGCTTAGTCACATAATGTATCTCGGCATCAACCAGGCCTGAGAGACACAGACAACCAGGCAGTGTTGGTCAGGAAATTTTAGCAACACTCGTAGAGACGCATCCATTCAATTGGATGAAATTTGATTGTGTGATCCTAGTCTTCCCAGAGCTGAGCCGTAGCAAACTCAACTCTTGGTAGGAGCCGGTTGGGGCAAAAAAAAAATCCCACAAACAAAAAAATGGCACTGATGTGGATCGAACCTACAACCTCCCAGCCGGGAATCCGCATCGCTAAACACGTCGCACGACGACTGATACGACGACACATTTAGACCATTCTCTCGGAAACATTCCTACATTAAACAGCTTATTGGGAAACACGACAAGAAAGTCTTTAGTAATTCACCAAAAAACAGTGTTGTCAAGACCTGCTCTTTTGCTAGCTTTGAGATTCCCAATACAGGCAAGAACCTCTTGCTTGGAAATACACACATGGAACATAGCACCACACGCACCTTCCCGGCTGTCTTCCGTCCTCTTCAAATTGTGCCGTGAATTTACTTCACTGAATACGCTGACAAAGTGTTCATACCATTGTTCAGTAGCGATTTCGTCGTTAATTACAGATTTCCTATGAACTGACCTAATTGTTTTCCTAAATAATTTCAGATTGTTGATCGACTCCCTCAGTTTCAGTACTCTTTGCTTTTTCGAGTCTTCTCTCGAT
>JADBJO010023887.1:10000-17500 GCA_016801955.1 Conus betulinus | reverse complement strand
TCTCTCTCTCTCTCTCTCTCTCTCTCTCTCTCTCTCTCTCACTTCCCCAGAAGTCTGGTAAGGTGCTCAACAGATATTCGATGATAATGAATACTTATATAGCGCCTATTCTCGGCCGCTTTACAATCAACCCTCGTTTACACAACGGGCTGCCTACCTGGGTAGTGCCGACTGAAGAGCTGCCAGCTGGTGCTTCATCCAGTCGTTTCCCGTGTCATCCAGTCAGTATCGTTCAATATCGATCAGTCATTTTCCTTACTTCCTTCATTCTTTCCATTTCCCACTGAGGGTGCATGCTGTCTGTAACGTGTCATCCATACCAACGGCCAAAGTGGCCTACTCTTCCGAATGTTGGTGATGGGATTTTACGTGTGTGCAAGATTATGCGTGCGTTCACACACGGAACCTCGGTTTAAAGTCTCATTCGAAGGACTTTATGGGAAATGGAGTCAGAACCATGTTAACTCTGAGGGAAAATCCCCCTATACCGACCGAAACGCCCCGGCGGAGAGGTTCGAACCCGCAACCCCAGGATCACCAAGATTGCGAGTCAGGCGCTCTACCAACTGAGCTATTCCGGCTCCCGGATATATCTGTGTTGTAACCCTACATAAGGGATTGTTGCTGACAGGCAGTGTGTCAGTTTTAGCTTGTGTGGATGTTAGAGCACAGAGGTCATGCTCTCAAGCGTGTCGTCCGTGGGGGTGGCAGCATCCTCTGACTTGACTGTCCCCTTCAATTAAAAAAAAAAAAAGCTGAATGTGAGGGGCACGCGAGAGCGAACGTGTGTACAGATGATACGGCGCGCGTGTGAGTGTGCGTTGCCGCGCGCGGCTGTGCGGTGTGTGTGTGTGTGTGTGTGTGTGTGTGTGTGTGTGTGTGTGTGTGTGTGTGTGTGTGTGTGTGTGCGTGTGTGTGTGTGCGCGTATGTATGTGCGTACGCGCGTGTGTGCGCGTGGGTGGGTTTTTTTTTTTTTTTTTTTTAGATACCTGGCCAGAGTTTCAGGCCGGATTGTGTTGCTTGTGTTTTTCTGGCAAGTTGGCATTCTCGAGATGTCCCTGGGTGGGACTGTAACTGTATTCAGACTTGTTGCAATCTTGGTTGGGTCGATCTTGGGTTTTGGTTAAGCACTCGATTCGCTGGCAGCCGAGTGGTAAGGATCCCCATCCTTGGGTAGTGGGCCTCTTTTGTCTACTTCATCGTAGCGCTGCAGCGGGGGACCTAGCCGTTCGCTCGGCCGAAGGAAGCCGCTGGTCTTCTGTTGGGGATCTCTATCCCTACCCACTGCCACCTCTCCATTGGGTCGTCCAGGACCTGAAGTTCCTTTCGGTGGGGGACTGGTTGGTCGAGTCCCGTCTTCCGTCGAGACTGGGGGCTGGCTGGCACTTCCTTTTCTGACCACCCGCCGTTCTGGTAAGAATTATTTCTGTATATAGAGAAAAATTTTGTTATCGTGAAACCACCCTTTTCGCAAGTGAAAGAGAAGAAGAGAAAAAAAAAAAGAAAAGTTTTTTTTTTTTTTTTTTTATCCATTTTCCATCCTGCTTGTAAAAGGGTGTGTAGTCGAGGCGTGTCAGCGAAGCGCTCTCGAATAGTTTTCTGCCCATTCGGAGTGTTCCGATTGTGATTTATGTACTCCGACTCTATTTCTGTTTTCCTTTACCCAATTCCTGAGTGATTTCTGGGGAAGGAGAAGCTCGCTTCATGGTTGTAAAAAAGAATTCCGTATCTTTTGTGGCACCAGGACTATAGGGTTGTCTTTGTGCTAGAATGGTTTTGGGCGCTGCTGTTAACCAAGGAAGGATATATGGATGGTTGATTTCTGAACAGCCCAGAAGCCTTGCTGGATATGTTGGTGCCTGACCGATCGGAATTTGGCATTATTTTTAAATATTTGTAATTTAGAATACAGACATGCGAGATGGATGCGGATGTAAATAAGGTGTTCATCCAACTAATATTAAGTCGGAAACAGGGATCTCCCATCGTGACGCCCGCGTTGGCCCCGCTCCTTTCGTATTGTCTGTTCCTGTTCGTCCTGTCTGTCCTAATGTTTGATATTTTTTATGGATGGACGTATGAAAGGATGAATGAGGGCTCTTTATTTTAATTTTTTTTTTTAATTTCTATTTTTCACACATAGGGGGGGGGGAAGATAAAGGGAGGTAATTTCTATTTTCACACATAGAAAACAGAAAGAGAAATTAAGTCATAATATAAAATGGTTCGCACACACTGTTTTCATGTCTTTCTTCACTGTACCTACACATTTAGGTTTTATATGGAGAATTTCTTTGAAAGACACTGATCTTCGCCGCAGGGCGGTTTTTTTTTTTTTTTGGTTTCTGGTTCTGGTTTGGGCGCATTCCAGCGCCTTCTACCAATGCAATCTTAAATCTAAAGCTTATCTATTTTTATTTATGCCTTTTACCTTAGCTCCTACTAGTGTGCCTGGAAGTGGAATAATAAGAGTTCTCCTATAATTTCTCACATTTACAACTTGCAGGCTTGTTCATTATCGTCTTCGGCTGTTGCAGAGAACTACTTCATCATTTCTGGCAGCTTTGAAGCCATCTGTATCTAAACATTGTTTGTGTGTTGTTTTCTTGCTTGAAGCTTTGTTAAGCTTTGTAATTTTGCCGAAAAAGAAAACATGGACAGCAGCTGCAGCAATAACTACATCATCATCCATCAACAACAACAACAGCAAAAACAATACAGATGATGAGTATATAATGTGATGATTCAGATGCAGACGGGCACTTTCACATCCAATCCGTGGACCACGAAGAACGAGACATACAGCGCCAGATCGAAGTTGTGGATGCGTTCCGTGGTCAGGTAAAGAACAAGAACCCCACGAACAATAACAACTCCAGTATCTACAATAATCAGCATACATATCATCAACCGCAGCGACGGCGGCTGCAGGACGTGTACTTCCCGAACAGCAACAACGGCCGCGACCTGAGGTCTCTTCCTCCTGAGAAGAGCAGCGGGGTGGCTAGTCGGAATGGTATGAACAGTCATGTGCCTGTGCCTTCCCGGCAAGAATGGAGAGACGATTTGGAAGTGTGAGTATTAAGGTTTATTTTCTATAAAGAACCATGTATTTTGTTTTGTTTACTGTTGGCTGCTATATTATTAATCCATAAAGATTATGGATGGTCACTTCTCCTAATATTCTGTGCGTATTGTCATTTATTATGATTGATATCATGAATTTGTGTGCGCATCTAGGCTGACCTTCAGATGATGTTGTTTTAATGCTATCTGTCGATTAAACCAGTTACATAAAAATAAAGAACATGTCAAAAGAAAGATAGATTATATTTCTGGCTTCCATTTTTTGTGAGATTTTGTTCAAGGTGGACCTTGCGGGCTACCTGATTATCACAGATTTTGATTCGACTTGTCATAGACATGCTGACTGTGGCAGGTGTGTTTCCCGTTCCAGGCCAGAATATCCACAGACTGACAAGTTCCTCACTGGCCTGAAAGTACTGCTATTTTAAAACACACTTTGTATAAAACCATACATGGGGGAGGCTATGCTAATGAGGTCACTCAAGGGGGAAACAATAGTGGCAAAAGCAGGCACATAGCGACAATAATAACTCAACAGACCAAGTAGTAAACTCACCTGTTGTTTCGAACGAGGAATCTGCAACTTCAAAGATTCTGTCAATTTTGCATTGTCGAGGTTTCAAAACTCCCGTCGACAAAAACATCCTAAAAAGTCCAGTTCAGTGAAACCCAAATACGTCTTTGCCTGTCTGGCAGTCAGTCCGAAAGCACTCAGTTTTTTTACAAAACCCATTTTCAAACAGGTCACCTATCCAGACCAACATTTATGGTCAATCAAAATGTCATGAAAAATTGACGGCTGAACTTTTCAGACAAATTCAACTGATGCATCATTCTAGCAAAAGCAGACGGCGCGTTCCGCAATCCATACGGCATTCCGATTCTCTGAAATAACAGAAGTGGTGTTTTGGAAAGCAGTTGTGTGGCTATCTGATAACTCAACGGGTACTTGGCAATATCGTTTTGTTCAGTCTATCTTCAGAAAAAAAGTACTGAGCGTGAAACGTTTGTGCAAACAGCATGTCCATGTCAGGAATGGTTTCACAGTAAAAGAACAGTGGTACTGTTGAACTTCCTGAAATCAATACAGAAAAACGTACCGAAGCATCAGGTTTAGATACAGGGACAACTGGAGAACAAACTGAGAAACAAGTGGTTAAGTAACACGTATACTCAACATCAACTGAACTCTTCAACCAAAACAAAAAAAACAATCTTGCCAAATTTGAAAAGGGTAAAGAGTATGGTTTGACTCTGATAGGCACATCTGAGGTCAAAATAAGACGATGTGGACTAACACCATGAGCGACACCAAGACTGTCCGTCAAAACATCTCAAAAATCTTGTTACACAGTCTGTAACCGTACAGCTTTGTCGACATCAAGAAGAGGGTCTGTTTGTTGACATCTTTGTAGGTCTCACCTGTCTCACACGGTTGGTATTTGTCGACCATCATCATGAATATCTTTGTTGCTATCACCAAGAGCAAGCAAGACAGTACTACATGGATATTGTTGACTGTGATTGTCAGTGTCAGTGGTCACAGAACATTGAGGAACAAAATCAACAGAAACAATACTTTTTTCCGAGGAACCGGCAATTAATCATTGTTGAAGAAACAATTGCCATTTTCAACATCAGCATCATTGATTAAAACACAAGCAAGAAATCGCGAATGGTAAAGTTTCATTACTTTTGACATGAAAAATGTTATGCGCACCATCCATGTCTGCATTGTAGTCAACAGGACTCACAATCTACACAACAGTGAATGGTTCGTTACATTTGACCTGTACTTTGTTTTGGCCAGCAGACAACAAAACCAACATGTTCTGACCATGGGACAAAACCTTTGGCTTTTTGCCTGTATTATGTTTGTTTTTGTTTACACACACTTCCACCTGTTTCTTTTTTCACTAAAGAACATAAATTCACATATGTTTGACCTAGGGCAGGGACTAAGGGGGGATAATGGGACTAACTATGTCGATTTTTCTTTCAAGAGGTCAATACTCACATGCTTTTCCTACGGGGAAATAGAAGATGGCCTTTCATTGGAAGTGTTTTTCACTAATGTCACAAGAGTGCCAACGGTTGGAAATATCTGACCAAACACATGACCAGCGAAAATGGGACAGCACTCGTGCTAGAGTCCTGCGAACACCACAATGTTCTGCCACAACAGTGCAATGCAATACCCACAATATGGTTTGTCTCAATGAGTGGGGGAGGGAGAAAGGAGCAACAAGCTGATGTGTAACAATGTTTTTTTTTTATCTCTTCTAGCACAAAAGAACGTTCAGAATCTTTACAAGAAACATTGACGCTTTCAAGACATTTCTTCAGCGTGTCACCGTGTTTTTGAAGGCCTTTGAGTTTAGCTGGCTGTCACATTCAGGGTTGAATTGTGAGAACAACATGGAGTTTGACAGTTTAACCCGTTTATTTCGTCTGGGAACGAGTTGTAATGAGAGCAGGTGGGATAACACCCAAAAGACCCGCCATCTCCACCATGTATGGATGATACATCAGGCATCATTGCAAGGATCAGGTCTGCCATTGGGGAGTTCAAGACACATATTTCACCACGCAAATAGAGTGTGAAAATATCATTTTTGCCACGAGAAATGACTTAATACGTCCGTCAGACATGCAGCATTGTTGTGTAGTGCAGATGAACTGATCATCCTGACAAGAGAACGCTTGACATCAGCTGTGGTACAGCCTATATCTCTCCATATACTACATTCCTGCACATGAAGTCCAAATACTTGGTTTCAACCACAAGGACATGTTTAGACGTGGAGCACGTCGAAACTGAGGTCACCATGAGAGCAAGGCATGAAGGGCCACAGTATTTAAAACTTTTTTTGTTTTATGCTGATCGGTGAGGAGGAGGAAGAGAGATGATGAACATAATGCTACGGATTTCCATTATGGTCTGAGACTGCCTGACAAGGCTGTACTGTATGCTTAGTCACATAATGTATCCCGGCATCAACCAGGCCTGAGAGACACAGACACCAGCAGTGTTGGTCAGGAAAAATTTTAGCAACACTCGTAGAGACGCATCCATTCAATTGGATGAAACTTGACTGTGTGATCCTAGTCTTCCCAGCTGAGCCCGTAGCAAACTCAACTCTTGGTAGGAGCCGGTTGGGGCAAAAAAAAAAAAATCCCACAAACAAAAAAAATGGCACTGATGTGGATCGAACCTACAACCTCTCAGCCGGGATCCGCATCGCTAAACACGTCGCACGACGACTGATACGACGACACATTAGACCATTCTCTCGAAAACATTCCTACATTGAACAGCCTATTGGGAAACACGACAAGAAAGTCGATTAGTGTATCGTCTGTATGTTTTAGTAATTCACCGAAAAACAATGTTGTCAAGACCTGCTCTTTTGCTAGCTTTGAGATTCCCAATACAGGCAAGAACCTCTTGCTTGGAAATACACACATGGAACATAGCACCACACGCACCTTCCCGGCTGTCTTCCGTCCTCTTCAAATTGTGCCGTTGAATTTACTTCACTGAATACGCTGACAAAGTGTTCATACCATTGTTCAGTAGCGATTTCGTCGTTAATTACAGATTTCCTATTTACTGACTAAATTGTTTTTCCTAAATAATTTCAGATTGTTGATCGACTCCCTCAGTTTCAGTACTCTTTGCTTTTTCGAATTCATACTTCTTTCGATGAAATTTATAGGTGTTTGTATTCTTTTCTTTCACCGACATATGTTTTTTTTTTAATCTTATAAGATTTCTTTGATCGTTTCAATTGTCTTAGTAGTCTTCCGACTGTTTCAATTTCGTTATCACACTCTTTTTATCAAAACCAATCATTGTCTTTTTATGTACCCCAGCTGTTCTTGTCATGCACGCTGCAGCGCTGCAGATTGATGTGAAAATCGCAGTAGATTTCTTAAGAGAGAGAGAGAGAGAGAGAGAGAGAGAGAGAGAGTGTGTGTGTGTGTGTGTGTGAGTGTGTGTGTGTGTGTGTGTGTGTGTGTGTGTGTGTGTGTGTGTGTGGGGCGCGCGCATCCACCCAAACATAAATATGTGCGCGTGTCAGCAAACGTGTACTTGTTTCAGAATTATCGTCGAGAAAGCGCCTATACCTCCATCCCCGGCTCCTGCTCCACCAGAGGAAAGGCTTCGTTGTCTACTTGTCCAAACAGAAGAAAAACCTTGGTAACTGTCCTTCCACCGTCATTCTTTCTTACGTTCGTAATAAAAAAAAAAAAAGTATTGTGGGGCTTCAAAATAACGATAGCACCCTCACGATTTTAGAGCTGCGTAATTCTGATGGCTGTAAATGTAAAACAGGGCAGCGGTAAGGACGTAATCATAATGTTTATGGTACTGAAGTAGCAGTACTCGTTCCCTATCTCTGAATGTC
>JADBJO010023887.1:0-5000 GCA_016801955.1 Conus betulinus | reverse complement strand
ATTTTGCAAAGGACTCTATATTGAGTACATCTATTTTATCCAGGAGCAAATTGTAATAAATTTTTTGATCCTTTGACAACACCTGTTATAATTTTCAAAACTTTGCTTTTATCATTCTTGACACTGTTTTCAAATGTTATGTTTCTTTTTCTAGCGTATTCTGTTATAGCCTGGACGCAGCCTAAATAATGGAGGTAATTCACCTGCACTCCTAACTTTCTTGAAAAACTTTTGTAACTTAAAAAGGTGCCATTTTCATCCATCATATCTCCCACATGAATTATATCTTTGTCAAACCATAACTTGAAATAAAAATGAGTTTTTATCAATTTTGAATTATCGTTATAAAAGATAGGTTCTGCTGCAATCTCCTCAGTATTCTCTAAATCTGTTTGTATGTTCAACGTGTCATAAGATTTAAATACATCCTTCCAAAACTGGTTACACCTACTCTGTAAATACTTCTTTGACCCAAAATAATTTAGATTGTTTACTTCTGGACAGAGCGTTACTAAAACTGTCTTCCACTTTGAGTTTTTAATAATTAATTTTCTAATCCATGACAGTTTTAGAGCTTGCATAAAGGCATGAATGTCTGGCAAACCTATACCTCCCGTTTTCAACATTATAAATTGCATACTTTCGTTTAATTTTGTCAGGTTTTTTGTCCCATACAAATTCAAAACACATCTTTTGCAGATGCTTTATGTCATGTCACTCTCAGGGGGGTTTGGGAGTAACATCCACAGGTATACAAGTTTAGACAAAATAAGAGATTTTAATACTGCAACCTTACCAAGAGGAGTACACATACGTTTTGACCAAATTTTAACAAATTTTGAACTTCTGTGAACTTATCTGACATATTTATTTCTGTTAGTTTTGATAGATCAGTTGTCAACCAAATTCTAGAAGTTTGAATTTTATAGGGTTCCATATCATATGCTTTTCAGCCAAATGTACAGTTTGTGAGCCTTTCTTTTGCCCCTAGCCATACGTTACAGGTTTTTTTCAAAATTTATTTAAGACCACCAAATGCCTTCAAATTCTTCTATTGAGTTGAACAGTTTTTCATATGACCTTTTATCCCCTTCTAATATAAACGACGTGTCATCTGCAAACTGGCTTATTTTAAATTCTGTGTCAGATATTTTTATTCCCTTAATTTCGTCATCTTCTCTTATTTTGCTCGCTAGTAATTCAACACATAATACAAAGAGATACGGGGATATGGGATCACCTTGGCGACATCCTCTCCTAATGGGAAAACTCTGAGATATCTTTCCATTAACGATTACATGAGCTTTAATATTTTTGTAAAACGTGCATATCCATTTAATCATATCCTTTCCAAAGCCATAGTAGCTGATAACTTTTTCCAAATAGACCCAGTTTATGGAGTCGAAAGCCTTCTCAAAGTCGACTGAGACCAGTAACCCAGGTAGATTTTTGTTTTCTAAGTAATGCATCATGTCATACAATAGTCTTAAATTATCCCCAATATACCTCCCTGATATGAACCCTGTCTGATCTTCGTGAATTAGTTTAGGTAGGACTGTTTTAATTCTGTTAGCTATGCAGGTTGATCCTATTTTATAAGTAACATTTAACAGTGATATTGGTCTCCAGTTTTTTTATATATTCCTTGGGTTTGTCTCCCTTGGGTAAAGCATATTATGATACCTTCTCTTTGAGTTACTGACATTTCTCCTTTATAAAAGCCTTCATTTAGAGAACGGATTACAAAATCTCCCAGCTGTTTCCAAAAAAAAAATTAAAGAAATTAACTGTAAATCCATCCGTGCCTGGGCTTTTGTCATTTTGCATATTTTTCAATGCTTCTGTTGCTTCTTCTTTTTTTTGTTATGAGACCTTCCAGGTTATCAGATTCAATTTTGCTTAATTTTGGTAATGTTTTTGTAAACTTGCCTATATCGGTATCCTGCAATTTCCGTTCTTTATACAGATCATGAAAAAAGGATTTGGTCTCGTCTAGCAAATCGGTTGTTTCCGTCAATACACGGCCATCTGCTGTTGTTAGTTTTAACATCTGTTTTGCTAATAAAATGTCTTTTTTCAAGATTACAAAAGTATTTATTAATTTTTTCCCCTTGTAGTGCCCACCTAACCTTTGATCTTAACATTATCCCTTCCATTTTTGTTTTTTCTGATCTCTACCAGCTGAGCCTTCTTCTCCTTTAAAGTTATTCTTTCAGTTTGGTTTGGATGCGAATTGCTCTCAAGGGTTTGTATTTCTTGTTCTAAAGTTTGTTCTGTTTTTTTTTTAAGGTCTTTGTTTTTGTGTGTATGCTGTACGAAATTGTTTTAGCCCTGATTTCCATTAGTAAGGTGTCCAAGAATAGCTGATCTGATACTACAAATTGAATCTGATCGTTAGGTATTTGTTTTAAATTTTCTCTCATATATGGAAGAGCTGCATACTGACACTTAACTTCTTCTATTAGGTTATTTATTGATTGAACGTATATGTAATCTTTTAACAGTGACGAGTTGAATTTCCAAAGATTTTTATTTTTTTCCTCAACTTTAAAGGTAACTTCCATTGTAATGAGCGAATGGTCACTGCGATAACCAAAATGAATATCAGCGTTACTCACTGATGTAATTAATGTTTCCGAAACTAAAAATAGTCAGGGCGGCTTTGTTGACGTGGATTTGGTCTTTGCCATGTGTATCTAAGGACCTCTGGGTTAAATTCTCGCCAAACATCTATTAATTCTAACTCAGATATAATTTCAATCACTTTCTCCCTAGCTTTAACATTGTTAATATTTTTATAATTATCATAATCTAAGGCAGGATTGAGTACTAAATTCCAGTCACCAGCAATAACAATATTCGGGCTACCTGCTTCCCTCAATTTGATTTTTGATGTTCTGAAAAAACGTTGGGTCATCCCTGTTTGGCCCATAAATATTAACTAATGTTATTTGCTTCTTCCCAAACGTATTTATAACTAAAATAATATAATTTCCTTTCGTGTCCTTAACTGTTTTTTTCTATTTTTTTAAAGTCAAAGTTATTGTTAAATAAAATTCCACTCCTCTTGACCTACTGTTATTTGAAGAAGAAAATACACATTCAAATCCCCATTCAGCTCGTATCTGGCGTTCTAAGTTTTTTGTAAAATGTGTATCTTGTATGAAATATATAGAATATTTGTTTTTGTCGTAAGTGATGTAACACATCTCTCCTTTTTTTTTTCCAAGTTTCCAAGACCCTGGCAGTTAAGAGAGGATATTTTTATGCTACCCATTATCATTTTGCTTATTTCTCTTTTGTCTAATGCTCCTTTCCATTGCTTCGTGTTTTTCAAAGATGATATGAATAAGTTCAAGCGAATGTGACTTAATGTACAAAAGGACCAAATGAAAAAAGAATAACAAAAAACATTTTTAGAGTGGTTGTTGGACACAGGCATTCCAGGATTTATATAAAAAAAAAAAAAAAAAAAAAAAAAAAAAAAAAAAACCAGGATTTCGCGTTAATAAGTGACATATCAGCGTTGAAGGCTACAGACACCATAACGCCAATGAAAAATAACATTCCACACCTTATCATCTTTTCTTCCATGGATATCCATTTGCAAACAGTTTCCATCAAAACAAGCACAAAATGTAATAAAAACTGTGCGCTTTTGTCAAAGCAGACATTTCTCGCATTCGCCTTTCATACTTAGAAAAAAAATCATAAAAAGTAATAATAAAGTTAGGCGTACGTCAAAAAAAAAAAAAAAAAAATCATTCTGTGTACACATAAGATTTAACAAGCGCACAACATCCCAGGTCAGCATACATGACCGGCTTTTCCCAAAGCAGCATTCTTGCCCATATGTTTCGCTGCAACACGTGTGCGCATGCGCCTGTGTGCTATGCGTGTGTGTGCGCGCGTGTGTGTAGGCACGCGCGTGTGTGGGCGTGCTCGTGTGTGTAAAGGGTGGGGTCAGGGGAGGGCGGGGGGGGCATATGTTTTGTAATCAGCCGAACGTATTTCTAAAGTTCATCTTTTTTGTTGTTCCTCTGAAAAACATGTGCAGAGGGAAAAAGCAAGCAAAACAAAAACCGGAATCAACTTCATTGTTTTGGGGAAAGAATAATAACTAAGGAAACCAAAACAGAACTCCCAGTTCAACAAGCATACTTTTATCATATTTATAAGTATTTTACATTGGTACAGTGTAAATTCATAAGATCTTGTGTGTGTGTGTGTGTGTGCGTGTGTGTGTGTGTGTGTGTGTGCGCGCGCGTGCGTGTGTGTGTGAGCGTGCGCACTTGAGCACACGCACACGCGCTTATCTGTATGCCCCATGCTTAATCGCGCGCACACGCTTTCAACACAATCTTAATCAGGAGATCTGGGGAAAAAAAAAAAAAAAAAAAAAAAAAAAAAAAAAAAAAAAGGTGGTACTGTGAGGGAGTGGGGAGACAGCCAAGTTTTAACCAACGTCAATACCTATACACCTGTATACAACCTCAATATTACGATGACTTCGGCAATAATTGAGAATTACATCTGCAACTTTCTACTAACATTTTTTCTTTGTATATACTTGAGAGAGAGAGAGAGAGGGGGGGGGGGGGGGGGGAGAGAAAGAAATAGAGAGAGACAAGAAGAGAGAGAGAGAGAGAGAGATCCCAAGAAAGAGAGAGAGAGAGAGGGAGGGGGGGAGAGAGAGAGAGTGGGGGGGGGGGGGGAATAGAGGATATGTTCATATAATACTTCAGCTAGAACATTTGAACACATAACATTTATATAATTACTGAATTAGGTCATGGATATATAAAGGAAACTGGACAACTCAGCACTTAACGTGTGACATATTATTTGTACAAAAAAAAAAAAATCAAGATTAAACAGTTCAGCAGATGATCATAATTCCATTTGAAAAAATGACAATTTGTATATAATATGAACATTTGCATAAGGCTACTCATGTAGCACCAACAAGACCAATCATGTCACAAATCATCATGCAACCT
>JADBJO010023886.1:9963-22463 GCA_016801955.1 Conus betulinus | reverse complement strand
CCATTGACCTCTAACAACTTTTTACATGCAAACAGACAGACAGACAGACACACAGACACATACAGACACGGACACAGACAGACAGACAGACACACGCGCACGCGCGCGCGCGCACGCACGCACGCACGCACGCACACAGACACACACAGACACACACACACACACACACACACACACACACACACACACACGAAAAGTTTATGGGAGACCTTCACACCTTCCTGTTAGCCAGACAATACAAAGTTTTTCATTATCTCCACTGCTTTGCCTTTCGCTCTTCCTGCACATTTCGGAGAGAGAGAGAGAGAGAGAGAGAGAGAGAGAGAGAGAGAGAGAGAATACACACTAGGGTCTATCAAATAAGGGAAGCAACTGGTAATGACCACATGAAGAATTCGAAAGGGTTTTTCTCCCTTTTATCCATATCCCGAAATTGCGCGAACCTCTCTGTGATCAGAGCGTGGGGAGGGAAGGACATGTTTTTGTGTGGGAGATATTTGATTATCCTCAACTACTTTTGTGTCATAACAACTGTTTTTAGGTCGGGCTGTTATTACATACCCGTATTTTATGAGGACATAGGAGACAGAGGCGGACAAAGGGGGGTGGGGTGGTGGGTGGGAATGAGGGTGGGGGTAGGAGGGGACGAAGAGAGAGGAGAGAGAGAGAGAGAGAAAGATGGAGCGTCAGTCTCTCTCTCTCTCTCTCTGTCTGTCCATATATACACATTTTTTTTTACTGCATGCATCAGGTCCGATGCATCACCGCTAATTTGAGGAGGTAAGTGATGATTTGCTCGTTCTTCCTTTTCTTTGTCCTCAATGTCGTTTATCTTCCCTAAAGAAGAGCTAAGAGATCGAAACGCGTCGTGTTTTGTCTTGTCATTCGTTTATCCATGTAAAGCGGCGAAGTGACTTTTAAATGACTTGTAGAATTCATACAGATGTGCGGTAAAGATCGTCTGCCGATAACGTTCAGCTGTTGGCATAGCACTGAAACAGCAGATCCGCTCACTGAAATAGCAGATCCGCTCCCTGAAATAGCAGATCCGCTCATGTTGACCTGGACTCCATCTGCTCATCTGTTCTGCTAAATCGCCCAGGTTGTCAATCGCCGATCGCGTCCCTCCCCCCCCCTTCCCTACGCATTGCCCCCTACCCCCCCCCCCCCCCCCCCCCCCCCCACACCCACACCACACACACACACACACTCCCTCTCGGCTTTCACTGTTCCCAGCCCTATGGGCATTCGAGGCAACGAAGTGGTCGATGAACTTGCCAAGAGTGCCACAAGGAAAGAGTTGAGCAGATTGTGTATCTCTCACACTGATCTGAAACCCCCAAACACAGGCTTATGTCAAAGACCTCTGGCAAGAGGAATGGAACTCGCAGACGGAAAGCAAAACTATTTAAAATCCGCCCAAACCTGAAAGAGTTTTTACCATGTTCCCGATGCGGCCGTAAGGGAGAAACAGTTTTTGTGCCGCTTGTACACAGGCCACTCGTTTTACACCCATTTTATCTTTTAAGAGGTGAAGAAGCTCCATGGTGCATTCCATGTCATGTACCACTCACGGTGAAACAGCTTCTTTTACAGTGTTGGGACTGTACTTGCACGATGTGAGACATAAACACTTTACAGCAGACTCCATGAAAACTTTGTTCAGAGATGTTCCACCTGACGTGATCCTCGAATTTCTGAAAGAGATTAACATTTTTCATCTGATCTAAGATTTTTTACGGAGGGAAAGATTTTAAACAACATTTTCGGTGTGTTTTGAGAAAGGGTGTTTTAAAGGGTTCTGTGAATAAGGTGCGCGTGTGTGTGTGTGTGGTGTGTGTGTGTGTGTGTGTGTGTGTGTGTGTGTGTGTGTGTGTGTGTGTGCGTGCGTGCGTGCGTGCGTGCGTACGTGCGTGTGTGTGTGTGCGTGTGTGTGTGTGTATATATGTGTGTGTGTGTGTGTGTGTGTGTGTGTGTGTGTGTGTGTGTGTGTGTGTGTGTAGGTGTGTTTAAATGAGTTGCGAGTTGACTTTAAACGCAGTGACAGCCCTGACATGACCCTTTGCTGTCGTCTGGGCTATAATCAACATTACCTTACCCTACCTTACCTTACCTTACCTTACCTTACCTTACCTTACCTTGCCTTACTTTACCTTACCTCACCTCACCTCACCTCACCTCACCTCACCTCACCTTACCTTACCTTACTTTACCTCACCTCACCTCACCTCACCTCACACCTCACCTCACTTTACCTTACCTTACCTCACCTCACCTCACCTCACCTTACTTTACCTTACCTTACTTTACTTACCCTCACCTCACCTCACCTCACCTCATCTGACCTCACCTCACCTCACCTCACCTCATCTGACCTCACCTCACCTCACCTCATCTGACCTCACCTCACCTCACCTCACCTCACCTCATCTGACCTCACCTCACCTCACCTCACCCTTACCTTACCTTACCTCACCTCACCTCACCTCACTTACCTTACCTCACCTCACCTTACCTCACCTCACCTTACCTTACCTTACCTTACCACTGGGCGTTCACCACTCTCCTTATCTCCGACGTTTCCTCTTTCCCCTTGCTGGTAACGGTGCTAAAGAAAAGTAGCGTGACCTGACCTTGACACCATCTGGTACACTGCGTGCTTTTGTTGCAATGTTCAAATTAATTGGGAAAATATGAATTGCAGATTGACGGCTGTTTTCAATTCGAGTACAGGCGCATACAGGCATTGGCTAGAAAGGACCGTACAGTATCTGTCATCCTGCGAGGTTTAATGCTTGCACTCTCTTAAGATTTACTATTGACACACACACAACACACACACACACACACACACACACACACACACACACACACACACACACACACACACACACACACACACACACAGACATAGACACACACACACACACACGCACGCACGCACACACACATACACACACACGCACGCGCGCACACACACGCACACACACATACATACACACACACACACACACACATACATCTTATTCACACAACCCTTTAAAAGACCCCTTCTAAAAAACAGCGAAAATTTTGTTAAAAATCTTTCCTCCATAAAATATCTTAGATCAGATGAAAAATGTTAATCTCTTTCAGAAATTCAAAGATCACATCAGGTGGGACATCTCTGGACAAGGTTTTCATGGAGTCTGCTGTCAAGTGTTTATGTCTCACATCATGCAAGTCCCAACACTCTACACATATACGCACGCACACACACATACACATACACGCGCGCGCGCACACACACGCGCCTGCGCGCGCGCGCGCACACACACACACACACATACACACACACAAACACACACATACACACATACACACGTACACAACACACACACACACACACACACACACACACACACACACACACACACACACACACACACACACACACACACACACATACACACACTTCGTCTAATATCACATATGTGAAAAGACGTAAAACTGAAGAACTACCACTACTACTACACACACAGACAGACACACACAGACACAGACACAGACACACACACACACACACACACACACACACACACACACGCACGCACGCACGCACGCGCGCACGAGCCCCCCCCCCCCCCCCTCCCCCCCCCACACACACACACACAAAACAGGATTACATACCCTCACGCACGCACGCACACACTCACACACACAAACAATATTTCATGTCCTTAGCATACGCATAAAGATATTTCACGTCTATAGCACATACACTAACAGACACACACACACACACACTCACTCACACACACACACACACACACACACACACACACACACACACACACACATTTCATATCCATACTCTACACGTAAAAGAATATTTCATGTCTTCAGTATAGACTAAAACAATATTTCGTATGGATAGTGTACCCCATGTTGTGTACATACGCAAATCCATGGGTTGTGTTCGTGACATAAGAGTTAAGAGGTCGTGACATAAAAATTGCACGGCATAGCAGGTGGTGTGGTGTGTCATTGTAGATCAATAAGGAGAAAATTATGGTCACACACACACACACACACACACACACACACACACACACACACACACACACACACAGAGAGAGAGAGAGAGAGAGAGAGAGAGAGAGAGAGAGAGAGAGAGAGAGAGAGAGAGAGAGAGAGTTAAGGTAGCGGAACTGCTGGTATAAGCAAGAAAGAAATCAATAAGAAAGATGTGACAAACAGTAATAAAACGCCGACGACAGAGAAGCCAAAAGGCTGGTGGTAAGGGGCGAATACCTATCCGACAGCTGCACCTGTGCGAGGCCATAGACCCCTACACATAAAACAACATGTGAAGCGGCGGGTTGGTTCCCTTCGACGGTTTTAGTTCAGAGCTTGTCCAGATGATTGTTGTGGAGTGTCCTGCCTGCGCGTGCCTGTACCCATCGTCAACACAGCGCAGGCCTCCAAGGGTGGTATAGGACTGCTCTAAAGGCAGATGAAGACAGTGCTTATCTGGGTCTTCCCCAGCACCTTCGGGTGTTTCTTTTTCTTGTCATGAACAATATCACGGGGAACAACTCGGATGCATCGTGACGGGAGTAAACAAGGGGCGCCTGCTTAGGTGCGTATTCTATAACAATAACAACAATGACAGCAGTGGATATAGACAAACCAGGACGAGGAAAACTGGGTAGACAAAACGCGTGAACAGGAAAAAAGACAGAGCAACAATGAGAGAGAGAGAGAGACAGAGAGAGAGAGAGAGAGAGAGAGAGAGAGAGGGGGGGGGGGGGGGGGGGGGGGGGGGGGGGGGGGCGAGGTACATGCGCGAAAAACTTGAAATCGGATCTTCAGGAGATTAACGGAGGTGCGAAAAGACATGACGCTCCCATTGCGCCCCGTCATCTGAGAATAAAGCACGGAGGCAGAGTCCATTCGGCCAGAGACTGGACTGGAGCTGAGAGCTGGACGTGAAAGGGAAAGTGACCATACACCAAGACAAAAATGGAACACACACCGCATTGTAAAAAATGGAACCAGCCTTGGCGATGGGTCAGAAGAAGGAATATGGTGATAATGATGTGAGGGGATGAAGAAAACGAATGTCACTAATTCAATAAAAAATATTAGGTAGGTATGGGAAGATTGTACAGCGAGCCAATGGATGGACTCCTAAACCGAAGAAACTGGCCTTCCACGAGGGTACGGGTTGGCAGTAGCGCACACACATGCTGACTCAAATGCCTGCTGCTTAACTGGCGAACTCTCCAGAGAATGAGATCTTACAGGAAATATTGTAACGACAAGCAAGTAGAGTAACTCTTGCTCCACAAGAAAAACATAACTCCAAAGACCTGCTGCTTACGCCACCGAGTCGCCAAGCAGACATAATAGCACAGAAAACAAAACACCAAGAAACTCCCTCGAGCAAATATGCTCCAAATTTGTACATATACCCTGTACCAAACACCTCTACACAGCATCAAGAACTGGACAAATGAACAAATATAAATCAACTTTAATTCAAGACTGGCACAGCCTTTTAAAATTTGAGTAAGTTAGACAAGTACAAGAACCAACACAAAACAAAATATAAATAACCTCGATTTAATTGAAACGAAAATAAACATGAAATGAGGCAGGAAAAGTAAACAATAAACAATAAACAAGTAGGACAAACTCTTGCTCCCACAAAGAAACATAACTCGAAAGGATGCTGCTTACGACACCGAATCGTCTAGCAGACATGACAGCACAGAGCACACAGAACAAA
This sequence comes from Conus betulinus, assembly GCA_016801955.1. Classification (NCBI taxonomy): domain Eukaryota; kingdom Metazoa; phylum Mollusca; class Gastropoda; order Neogastropoda; family Conidae; genus Conus; species Conus betulinus. The sequence goes on along the minus strand of JADBJO010023886.1, from coordinate 16,690 downwards.
CAAGGAAACATCCCCCACTAAGGATGTTCCAAGCTTGCCCATATACCCTGCACCGAACACATCCACACAGCAACAAGAACTGGAGAAATGAACAAATATAAACTGACTTTTATTCAAGACTGGCACAGTCTTTTGAAACTTGAGTATAGTCAGACAAGTACAAATACGAACAGAAACAATGCATAATGGGAACGAATACAAAAAAGATCTGGACGAATACAAAAAAGATCTCGACGATCATTTGATGGCAGTGGGAGAAAAAAAATGTAAGAGGCAGCGAGGCGACGAAAAGACGTGAATAAAAAGTAGAAAGAAAATCAAAAGTACCAGATGCCAAATCATTGGGAAAAGACAACAACATGAATTCGAAAGAGAAAGGTAGAAAAGATTCTGAATTCAACAAACAGAAAGTGCGTTTTGAGATGGGATTAGAAATGGAGATTTAGGATAGGGGTGATGGAAATAGGAATACGGACTGCTGAGAGTGAACAAACAAAGAAATTGTTTGGGGAGATAGAAGACCCATGCAATGCGCCTCTTGCCGATCCTATCTCTGTTTGTTACAAGGTAACAGCCCTGAGAGTAACAAAGAATGTATAGACAGCAGACAAAGGATTTACAGGGCGACGGGGGACAGAGAATGAAAGAATGGAGACAGAATCTCTGGGATGACAATGGACTGACGTATGGAGACCGATTCTTGGAAAGGGCGAGGTGTGACGTGTAATGTGACACATAAAGGTTGACACAGGATAGAGACAGAATCTGGCAAAGCGATAGAATGACGTATAACGTAACACATGCAGGGGATATAGGATGGAGACAGAATCTGGCAAAGCAATAGAATGACATAAAACATGACACATTAATGGGAGAACAAGATGGAGACTGGATCGAGAACGGAATGGAATGGCATATGACGTAACATATACAGGGGGATATGGACAGAATCTGTTAAAAAATGGAATGACATATAATGTGACATATAACAGGGGAATATAGGATGGAGACACAATCTGTTAAAAATAGAATGACATATAATGTGACACATAAAAGGGGGACTATAGGATGGAGACACAATCTGTTAAAAAAAGATATGGAATGACCGTATAATGTGACATATAAAACGGGAATATAGGATGGAAACAGAATCTGGAAAATGAATAGAATGACGTCTAACGTGACACATAAAGTGGGATATAGGATTGCAACAGCATCTAGGAAAAAATTGAATGACGTATAACGTGACAACATAAAAGGTAATACAGGATAAAGACAATTTGGAAATGAATAGAATGTCGTATTACGTGACACATAAGGGGGACATAGGATAGAGACAAAATCATGGAAATGAACAGAATGTCGTATTACGTGACACATAAAAGGGGGATATAGGATGGAGAAAATATTTGGAAAGCAATAGAATGTCGTATAACGTGACACATATAGGGGAATATAGGATAGATACAGAGAATCGTGGAAAGGAATAGATGTCGTTTTTAACGTGACACATATAGAGGATATAGGATAGAGACAGAATCTTGGAAAGGAATAGCATGTCGTATAACATGACACATATAGACGATATAGGATAGAGACAGAATCTTGAAAGGAATAGAATGTCGTATAACATGACACATATAGAGGATATAGGATAGAGACAGAATCTTGGAAAGGAATAGCATGTTCGTCTAACGTGACACATATAGGGGAATATAGGATAGATACAGAATCGTGGAAAGGAAATAGAATGTCGTTTAACGTGACACGTATAGAGGATATAGGATAGAGACAGAATCTTGGAAAGGAATAGCATGTCGTATAAAACGTGACACATATAGAGGATATAGGACAGAGACAGAATCTTGGAAAGGAATAGAATGTCGTATGACGTGACACACACAGGGGAATACAATCTGAAGAGAACGAATCGTGACAGGCAATACGGACAGTGAACTGCCGTAGAAAGGGAAACATAAACCATGCAGCAGACACGACGGGGGACAAAGGAGTAAAGGCAGGGAACACATTAAAGAAAAACAGAGGAAAGAGGAAGGATGCATAGGGGAAAGGTTCAAAGGGCAAAAGACATGAGACACTGACATTGGAGATCACTTGGCGTGGTCGTGGAGGGTGACCAATGAACTGAAGTAAACGGAAGGAAGTGAGGTGTGTGTGTGTGGTGTGTGTGTGTGTGTGTGTGTGTGTGTGTGTGTGTGTGTGTGTGTGTGTGTGTGTGAGGACTGAATGACAGAACACAAAACAAACAAACAAACAAACAAAAAAAAAAAACAAACAAAAAAAAAAAAACAGAAGCTGAAGATGAAGCGAAAATACAGGTAGCTGTAAAAAAAAAAAAGACGGAATCAACGAAATTAGAAAGCTAACGCACACAGAACTGAAAGAAAGAAAAAAAAAATCCTAAAAACAAAAAGAAAAAAAAGAAATAGCAAACACCAAAGAATGGAACGCGGAAGTCAGAAACCAAACTGAGGGTACTGGAATGAGAAAGCAAAACATGATAACGTTGGGGGTGAAAGTTAAAAAAACAAACAAACAAACAAAAAAAAAACCCATCAACAACAAAACATGAGCGTGACGAAGCTGAGAGCGAGGGGAATATTGCCAAGGAATTGAAATGGTATGCTAAAGAAAGCAACACGAGAGAGAGAGAGAGAGAGAGAGAGAGAGAGAGAGAGAGAGAGAGAGAGAGAGAGAGAGAGATGAGAGAGAGAGAGAGAGAGAGAGAGAGAGAGAGAGGAGAAGGGAAACGGTGAAATGTCGGAAACATACAGTGAGAACAGAAATGGAATGGCTGAAAAGGGTTAACATACACTATGTGACTGGCAAATGAAAAGGGTTAACATACACTATGTGAGCGGCAAATGAAAAGGGTTAACATACACTATGCGAGCGGCAAATGAAAAGGGTTAACATACACTATGCGAGCGGCAAATGAAAAGGGTTAACATACACTATGCGAGCGGCAAATGAAAAGGTTAACATACACTATGTGACAGGCAAATGAAAAGGGTAAAACATACACTATGCGAGCGGCAAATGAAAAGGGTTAACATACACTATGCGAGCGGCAAAATGAAAAGGGTAAACATACACTATGTTACAGGCAAATGAAAAGGGTTAACATGCGCTATGTAAGCGGCAAATGAAAAGGGTTAACATACACTATGTGAGCGGCAAATGAAAAGGGTTAACATACACTATGTAAACGGCAAATGAAAAGGGTTAACATACACTATGTGAGCGGCAAACGAAAAGGGTTAACATACACTATGCGAGCGGCAAATGAAAAGGGTAACATACACTATGTGACAGGATACTGAGCGCCAGTGAGAATGGGAATGGGAGAAATGGGAGAATAGAAAATAAGAACAACTGTTACCAGTCAAGTGTTATCAATAGAAATAAGAGTTTAGAGGGAAATGGATAAGACGCAGTTTTGCCGAGAGAGAGAGAGAGAGAGAGAGAGAGAGAGGGGGGGGGGGGGGGGAGAGGGAGAGAGAGAGAGAGAGAGAGAGAGAGATGATGATGATGATGATGATGATTATATTATTATTTCCAAGGCTAACAGATAAGCAAAACACACGTGTTTCTCTCCATCCAGCCCTTGCCCCGCTAAGGGACTCACTCAGCATGACTAGCGACTAAAACTCACAAAACGTTTAACACTCATACTATCTTCAAATACACATAAAAATGTGGATCAGTTGTTTCTCCATCAACATTGACGCATAGACGAATTTAAATGAACGAAACAAAACAAAACAAAACAAAAACAAAACATTCAAACAACAAATAAGAATCGATAAATTGATTACGAAAAAGAAAAAAAAAAAAATCGGCACACACATAGACATAGAGAAAGCGATCTTCCTATTCGTTACCAAAGGAGAGAGAGAGAGAGAGAGAGAGAGAAGAGAGAGAGAGAGAGAGAGAGAGAGAGAGAGAGAGAGAGAGAGAGAGAGAGAGAGAGAGAGAGAGAGAGAGAGAGAGGAGAGAGAGAGAGAGAGAGAGAGAGAGAGGTGGGTGATAAAAAGACGAAATTGTGGGGATGAGGAGCGAAAGACGAGGAGGGTGAGGAGGAGGAGGAGGAGGAGACGAGGAGGAGCAGGAGGAGGAGGAGGAGGAGGAGGAAATGTACTAAAAAGAGGAAAGGTTTAGAAATAGCGGAAATTGTCAAAAGGCAGGAAGAGCTGGGCAAAGGATTTTATTTTTTTTTTTTACCGTGGGGAAGACGTGAAAGTGGGAGAAAAACATGGTACGATGGGATCCGAAAGCAATAAGAGAATGGCCGTGCTTGGACCGGTTGAAAACAGGTCAGAATTGCACAACATTGCGAAGGCGTTGGGGAGGGATGGAAAGAAAATAATAAAATAATAATAATCCGTGTGACAGCAAGGAAACAAAGAGAAAAGAGCCATTAGGGCAGGAAAGGGACGTTAGTCAGTGTGGACATGTCGGAATGGGAATGAGCATGGCGTGTGTGTGTGTGTGTGTGTGTGTGTGTGTGTGTGTGTGTGTGTGCACACGCGTTCTTGCGTACATGCCAGTGAGCGTGCCCGAGCGTGCGTGCGAGTGTGAGTGCGTGCGTGCGTGCGTGTGTGTCCGTGTGTGTGTGTGTGTGCGTGTGTGTGTGTGTGTGTGTGTGTGTGTGTGTGTGTGTGCGCGCGTGCGCGCGCGCACGGGCGAATTTGTGTGTGAATTTGTGCGTGTGCGCACGTGTATGTGTGAGTGTGTGTGTGTGTGTGTATGTGTGTGTGTGTGTGTGTGTGTGTGTGTGTGTGTGTGTGTGTGTGTGTGTGTGTGTGTGTGTGCGCGGGCGTGCATTTGTGCATATGTGCGAGTGAGCGTGCGCGAGCATGCGTGCGAGAGACTGTGCTTGCGTGCCTGCGTGTGTGTTCGTGTGTGTGTGTATGTGTGTGTGTATGCGCGCGCAGGGAGTACCAGCACGCGCGCGTGCGTGCGTGCGCGTGCGCGCGCGCGCATGTGTGTATGTCTTTCATTTAACGTCTATCCACTATCCGTGATATTAGACAGAAAAAAAGTGAATGTGTACGGAAGTAATTGCGCGGAGCGTGCACGTAATGTGTGCATGTGTATATTGTGTATATGTATGTGTGCGCGTGCACGCGAATATGTGTGTGCGTGTGTGTGTGTGTGTGTGTGTGTGTGTGTGTGTGTGGTGTGTGTGTGTGTGTGTGTGTGTGTGTGTGTGTGAGAGAGAGAGAGAGGAGAGAGAGAGAGAGAGAGAGTTGTGGAGTTGTGGATGTTTAAGTGTGTGAATATCTTTACATAAGTCATAAGTGAAGATTAACATAAAACAAAATACTTAGAACCAACAACTAACTAATCAATTCAAGCCAAAACGCATGAAAGTAGTTAAAAAAATCCTTTGCTTTCCCCCCCCCCCCCCCACCCTTCTCCACCATGTATTATCCACCCCATCCCCCCCTCCTTTCTCCTCCCTCGCAAATAAAGTTAATAAAATGTTATAAGTAATTTCCAACAGGGGTGCGTTCTATGTATACAAAGAATTCATACGTTAAAGCTGGTGACTCAAAAATAGCCCGCACAGTATTTTGCTTCAATACTGGAATTTTTTTTTTCATATCATTGCATGAAACAATATGATCTGGAGTAATTTCGTTTCCACATAGGCCCTATGCAAACTACGTTTCTTACATTTTTGTTTTAAATGCATTAAGTTTCCACCTGTACAATAATGAGAGTATTTTTATATAAAGTTAAAATTCTCTTGGATTCTTTTAATATCAAACTGTTCTTTATTGACGCAATCCACACCCACTAGATCTATCATAGTAATATATTCAGCAATACATTTAGTAATATTTGCATCTGAGGAAGAAATTGAATCAAATGGTCCGATCTGGTTAGAATTTGACTTCGGGTTTGTTAAAATGTTTGCATACGGTGTGACCTGATTAATCTTCTCTCCGTGTAGAGAACACCGGTTTCAGGCGAGCAAGGGTGCTACTGACGAAGCGTTTCAAGATGACGTCAGTTTGGATACATGATTGTGCTGATAATAGTCGCAGATTTACGGTTGTTATTGATTGGTAACGTCTTCATGTTGGAGACGCTTAAAAGATTTCAACAATGTTTAATTACTATGTAAAGTTTGCACACAAAAATTTTTTTAGTAGTGTGACTGCTGTACTCGTTTCAAATAGGTAAAGGGAAAAGATGGTAAAAAGAGTACCTGGAGAGGGGATGACCGACGTTTCGTGTCGTAGACACTTCAACAGGGAATGACAGCAGTGGGAAGATGTTGATGGTGGTTGACTTGGGTCACTGAGCGCAGTTCATCATGGTTTGAAGGGGTGGAAAGGGCAGAGGTGGGAGTGGTGGGCAATACTGAATGTAGGGGTGATCATGGTTCACAATAGAAATGGGGAGCGTGAATGGACAGCAAAGAAGAGACAAAGGAAAGGGGAGGGGGGGGGGGGGGGGGGGGGGGAGAGCAAAAAAAAAGGGGGGGGGGGAGGGGGGAAAGAAAGGGAGGGGGAAGTGGGGGGGGGGGGGGGGTTCAAGGGGGGGGGGGGGGGAAAGGGGGGGGGGGGGGGGGGGGGGGGGGGGGGGGGAGAAAAAAGAGGAGAGGAGGGGGTGGGGGGGATGATGATTTGGGGTGAGGTATCATTCCCTGACATTAAGCCCATGTGGGCTCAAGGTGCCAAGGCGCTGTATT
>JADBJO010023886.1:4963-7463 GCA_016801955.1 Conus betulinus | reverse complement strand
TCTTTCAACTCTTGAATTTTTTTCAACTCTGCAATGGCCACACCTTTCGGTCGCTAGGCTAGGAACAACAACACGATTGAATTTGAACAGACGGGCGGAAGACTAGGAGCTCCTAAGATCATGAGAACGATTAGAATGCAGGAAACAGGGCCATGTTAGACTGTGAGAAAGTGCTGAAAAAAAGAAACATATGCCTGTGTGAACAACAACAACAACATCAGCACAACAACAGCTACAGCAATAGCAACTACAACAACAGCAACAGCAACTATAACAGCAGCAACTACAATAAAGCCCGTGGGCAAAAAACGTGTAAATTCAGGAGCACAACGAAACGGCGAAAAACACATCTTAAATAATGTCAGCGAACCGCCCAGAGAAACGTGGACAAACGAGTCACAAGGCAACACAAGAAAACAAGTTTGGGATAACACATGTATTTATTGGAATATGAAAAAGGCTTGGGGGGAGAAACGTCGGGGGTGGGGGCTATCGATGCTTTTTCAGTGGAACTAACAACAATGAACGACTCATGACAGAATTACCAAGACGTAGGAATTGTTCGTGGATTCTTGCTCGTTCCACGTTTATGCAATATCAAACGAAACAACCAAACAAACAAACAAGCAGACAAAACAAACAAACAAAAAAAGCCAAACAATGAACATGCAGGCATAAATGAGCGTAAGTCAATGGGGATGCTTCCTGTAAAAAAGTATAGTGGGGGGGTGGGGGGGGGGATGGGGGGGGGGGGGGGGGGGGGGGGGGGGGGAGGGGGGGGGAGGGGGGAGGGGGGATGGGGGGATGGGGGATGGGGGGCAGATTTTGAATAGTAGAACACTGAAGGAACAAAAACACATGGGAAAAAGTACAAAACAATTCATTTCACATGGGCGATTTTAATCAGTAAACAAACAAACAAACAAACAAACAAAAACAAACAAAACAAAAACAAACAAAAAACTCCAGGAACGAAAACACAGGGGGGAAAAAGTACGAAACATCCAATTCATTTCACATAAGCGATTTTCAAACAATTAGAAACTGAAAGAACCAAAACAAACGGGAACATGTGTCAAACGCCCCACTTCATTTCACACGAGCGATTTTTAAACAGTAAAAAAACTGAAGGAACGAAAACACACGGGAAAACAAACATAAACATGAAATTCATTTAAGCGTCGCTGCACCCCTGTGTCATGAACATTTAAGCTGTAAGCAGTAAAAAATAATGTGTGAATGGCAGTGATACATGATTTACAGGACATGGTGGTGACCTTCCAGTCAAACACTGTGTCCAGCGATGATCATGACTATGACCTTTTTAAAGCTCCTTGTTGCAGTCTAACTTTGTGAGTCCACAGGATTACTTATTGGGGCGGGGGGGGGGGGGGGGGGGGTGGGGGGGGGAGGGGGGCGGCGGGGGGGAAGGGGGGGGGGGGGGGGGGGGGTGGGATGGGGGCGGCGGGGGTGGGGGGGGGTGTGCGGTTTGGCGGCGGGGCAGTGTTGTTGATTCTAAGAACGCGCACTTCTCTCTCTGCATGACGTCTGACTTCGGTCTATGTCTGCTGTACTGTCTGTCTGTCTGTCGATCTACTCTATCTCTATCCAAACCTTTCTCTCTCTGGTCTTTTTCTGCTCTCTCTCCTCTCTCATTCTGCTGCTCTAGATCTCTGTGTCTACGGTCGGTCTGTCTGTCTGTATGTAGCTCTATCGTCGCATCTCTCTCTCTTTTCTCTCTCGCTCTCTCTCCCTGATCTCTCTCGCTACTCCTCTATCTCTTATCTCTCTCGCTTCTCTCCTCTCTCTGTGTCCAACTCGCTGTGTCTTTTCTTCGCTTTCTATTTCTTTGAGGCATATGTGGCAAGTCACAAATACGCAGCGCCTTATACGGCTGCTGCGCTTAATATCGAATTTTCCTTCCTAGTCTAGCGCGTCGCTTCCTCCTCGCACCTCTCTCTCTTCTCATGTCACCTCTTATTCGCCATGCTACTCCTCCCTTCTTCTTCGTCGTCTTCTCATCCTCCCCATACAAACGAATTCTCCTCTTTTCTTTTGGCAAATGAGCCATTAGTGAAATTTCGCTCTAGTTACCATTTTCTTGTCTTCATGTATTTTTCTTAGACTTTTTCTTCTCTTTCCTTAATCTAGATCTTGTCCAGTCTCCTGGTATCTTCTTCCCTCCACCCCTTGGCCCTTTTTCTCTTGTAAATTTTCGCAACATTGGTGAACGATTCATCATTATTAGGCTGGGAAATTGAGTTGGGGGGGGGGGGGGGGGGGGGATTGTTCAGCAAGTTTGGAGGTTTGACAAGTTTCGATGAGGCTGATGTTGGTGGGAAGGCTGTTGTTGTTGTTTGTTGTTGGTTTTCGGAGGGTTGGGGATTAGTTACTGAGGTAATTGTTGTGGAGGGAAGTTTAGTTGAGGTTTGTGTGTGGTGTTGAGGTGTGTATTGTTGTTGAAAGATGTGTGTTTTTGAGGGCCTGCGTTGTTGTCGAG
>JADBJO010023885.1:15000-25925 GCA_016801955.1 Conus betulinus | reverse complement strand
AGAGAGATTCAGTCCATAGACTAAATGAATTCTGTGGAACTTACGTTATTTGCTTTCAAGCGAATGGCTTTACGAGACTAAAGTTTATAGAGCAATATACTACTTTTTTCAGTTTGTAAGTTTTATGTCATCAAACTTCTCAGCTGCTTGAATGAACTCAAACCCATGTATTAACTGTCATTGTCTCTGACAATTTGTCAGAGTAAATCAATGCAAAATTGGTAGGTAAGTAATAAATCACAAATCCTAAGTTTGGGTGGCAGACTCACATTTATGTTCACCACCATATGAAACATTTGAAAGAATGAAGTCCTGTATTTCATGAATAATAATAATAATAATAATAATGAATACTTATATAGCGCCTATTCTCGGCTAGAGACCAACACCAAGCTCTAAGCGCTTTACAATCAACTCTCGTTTACACAACGGGCTGCCTACCAGGGTAGTGCCAACTGAAGAGCTGCCAGCTGGCGCTTCATTCAGTCGTTTTCCGTGTCATCCAGTCGGTATCGTTCAATATTGATCACTCATTTTCCTTACTTCCTTCATTCTTTCTATTTCTCTCACTCAGGGTGCATGCTATGTGTAACGTGTCATCCATACCAACGGCCAAACTGGCCTACTCTTACGAATGTTGGTGATGGGATTTTATGTGTGTGCAAGATGTTACGCGTGCGTTCACACACGGAACCTCGGTTTATAATCTCATTCGAAGGACTGTATGGGAAATGGAGTCAGAACCAATGTTAACTCCGTGGGAAAAATCCCCCTGTACCGAAATGCCCCGGCGGAGGTTCGAACCCACAACCCCAGGATCACCAAGATTACGAGTCAGGTGCTCTACCAACTGAGCTATTCCGGCTTCCAGTGTCTAGAGGTATCCATCAGAGCATGCCTTGAGGACTCACCGTCCTTGGTGAGGCGGTGGGGTGGGGTGGGGGGATGTTTACTTTACATGAGACAAGGTTTACCAGAATGTTGCAAGATCTTGATGTTGGTCAGACAGTTTAACTGTCTTGAGTTCTTTCCCTTGAATTTCGACCGTTTTCCTTCCCGGAATTATGGTATTTAAAACAACATTTTTGTTATAAATCTGAAGCAATATATGACCTAAAAAAAAAAAAAAAAACAGAAATAGACACATTCATCACAAAAATATTGTTATTTAAGAAATAATGCACAGAATAACAAAAGAGAAAAGAACATCTGTCAAGCAGAATGCAAAAATCTGAAAAACTGTTGAGAGTTAAGATGTCATCTTAACTTTTTACTATTTTAGACTGTTGCACATTCTGTCTTAGAAGATGACAAATGCTGTCGACAATCAACAAGATGACGTGGGCAGAACACTTCTTGCTTTGGATAAATAGTTTTAAATAGGAATTGACCCTGTGGGACTGCTACATTTTGTGTGTGTGTGTGTGTGTATGTGTGCATCTGTGCATGCATGCATGCTTGTGTATGCCTGCTTATATATAGGTGTGTGTGTGTGTGAAACTGAAAGACAGAGAGAGAGAACCTGTATCTGTGTGTGCGTGTGTGTGTGTGTGTGTGTGTGTGTGTGTGTGTGTGTGTGTGTGTGTGTGTGTGTGTGTGTGCAACATTCTGTTGTTTTTTTGTAATATGCGGATTACAGGTAGAGACCTAATACTGTGTTTTTGAAAGGAAACCTGAGTTCAATGTTTTAATCATTAAGTTTATTTTTTGTTTTTTGTTTTATTTTGGTTTGTTTTTTCACAAGAAGAGATGTGAGACTTTGCTGTTCTCTGTGTGTGTGTGTGTGTGTGTGTGTGTGTGTGTGTGTGTGTGTTTTCATGTTCTTCTTCATCAAAACTTCTCAATCTGATGATGAAATCTTGGTGCCCAAAGAGTCGGCCAGCATACCAGACAGCATCCTGCCCTCCTCTTCTCCCCAGCTCCTCCCCATACACACCAACCATGCACTCTCCCTCCCCCCCACCACACACATGTATTTCATGCTTATATCTCCTGTTCACATACATGGTAATGTACACACACACACACACACACACACACACACACACACACACTTGTTTTGCAGCTCTGTCTACTTTATCCTTCCAATGAAATGTGATGGTATTGGTATCCAGCAGAAAGTAATTGCTGTGCCTTGTGTAGAGAGAGCATGAATTAAATTGGTAATTTCAATTGTCATTTCTGATCTGCTCTCAATTTTAATGATTTCAGTGCCTGACGCACAGATTTGATTCAAATCAAAAAAGTACTTGAAATATAGATTGTGGGGAATTTTAAAAGATATTTTAACGCCAGTACTATTGCTGTAAGTTCCTCAGTAAAAATTTATTTATTTTCCCCCAGTAAGAAACATTTTTCTACTTTTAAATCAGGTATCAGATAAGCAGAGCCTGTATTTTTCTGAGTTAATTCAGATTCAGATTCAGAAAACTTTATTACCTCTCGTTACAAGAGAAATTACATTTGTGACCGCTGCCCTAAAAGTTAAGACATACATATTTATAGTTACAAACGTGACACTGGAAATTAAAGTTACTTACAAACAATAAAACATGCGTGTAACACCAAAATGGGAATTTCAATCGTTCTCCTTTTGGTAGTGCAAATAAAGTACACTCTCAGCCACACTCTTGATTATATATACATAAATGTGTGCACGTATGAGAGAGAGAGAGAGAGAGAGGTGATTTATCATTAAAATTCATTAAGATGAGACATATTCCAGACATTTCTATTCCTATTGTTCCAGGACATGCACACATAAAACAGAAACACACCCACACTCCAGCATCTATACTTTCCCACTTGCTCACGACATACACACCCCGCGTACATGCTTGTGTCACAGGTGATCCATCGTCTCTTTTTACACGCTGTGTTTTGTTTTAAAACGCAATGGATTTGAACACAAAGCTCTTTTTTGTGCGCATCAGCTTAGCTCTGGGAACACAAAATCGTCTGCCTGATGGAAGGAGCACAAACTGTCGTGCAAGCGTATGCCCACTGTCACTAACAATCGCACGAGCCTTGTTGACCGCACACCTTTCATACACACTCACTCATACTCTCCTGTCTCTCACCAACAATCTTGCCGCAGATGTTCACAACGCTGTCCAAGAGTTTGCTGTTTTTTTTCAAATTAAGATTTCCATACCAGCAAATGCATGAAAAAGTCAAGACAGACTCAATAAAACTCCTGTAAAATGTTTTAAGAATTTTTGGCTGGACATGCAGATTCCTCAATTTGCGTAGGAAATGCATTCTGATTTGTCATTTTTTGTATGCGGACCTGGTGTGTGTATTGAAAGTGAGCTTATTGTCTAATGTTGTGCCCAGATATTTGTATTCCTCTACCCGTTCCACTTTTTCTCCATCAATATAAAGATCAGGCACATAATTTTCCGCTTTCCTAAAATCTATGATCATCTCCTTTGTTTTTTTGACGTTAAGCTCGAGATAATTTTCTTTACACCAGGTGCTGAAACGCTCAACTTCATCAAAATATGTTACATCAGAATTGGAAAGGTCTACAAGGGCTGTATCATCTGAATATTTAATGACTGGTGTTTCTTCTGTACCAATGCAGTCGTTGGTGTACAGAGTAAAGAGGACAGGAGAAAGAACGGTACCTTGAGGGGAACCTGTGGAACAACAGAGGACAGATGATATGACAGATTGATAGCGCACTGACCCATCTTTGTATACTTTTAAATGATTTGGAGACGTCTCTTTAATGCGGGACAGAACATTGCTTGCCACTATATTTAATATATTATTCTCCTCTGTTAAATCAGTGTGGTCAATATCAAAATGGGCCCATTCAGAAAGTTACCATCCCTTATGTATCTGTAGGTGGAAAGTTGATGCTTTTATAACAAAATTTAGTAAAAATTCCTTTTGTGTAACACAATTTAGTAAAAAAATTCCTTTGTGTTTGTGGACAGAACATCACAGATATTGTCTCATGTGGCGATATCAAACAGTTTATACCCATGCTTTGTACATATACAGTTAGAAATATTTTTGAAATCACAGGTATTAACCCATGAATTCTTCTTTCTTTGTCAAAGAGTCCAATAAGTATGTATAGCCTCTCACATTTATCATCTTATCCTTATGAGGTTATGTTTATGTGAGTCAATCATTTACCTACTGCTTAATCTACATAAAATATACGAAATGACCATCTTCATCTGTCCCCTCTCTCACAACCTTCTCCCCCACATCAAAACCATTTGTAATTTTCTAGCTTTATCATTAGGGTTTGGTTGGTTGGTTGGTTTTGGGTTGATGAGGTGCTGACTTTTTTTCCCATCTAATATCACCTAGAGTGGATAGATGTTAAATTTGAAACACACACACACACACACACACACACACACACACACACACACACACACACACACACACACACATATTTTACACCAATATCAGTGATGTATACAAGCTGGTCATATAGCCAGTTGTGCTGCTTTGTACTGTCAGCTTTTCAGGAGTACACTCGCTTCATTTAAAAGAGGTCAGCTTCATACTATCATAGGTATGTGCTTACTGAATATCATGTCAGGCTGCTCATTAAGAAAAAAAACAACAACAAAAACAACATTAGGGTACCATGATTTCGGCCAAAAACTGTTCCCCTGTTGTCCCCCAGGTAGCATAGACTAGCCCACACTGTCTGTGGAGGGACATTTTTGGCTGATCACCAGGTGTCTAAAGCATGACGGAGTATACTAATACAAAGGACAGACTAATCAGTGGGGATTGTGGTCACTGTACGGAAGGAAGGAAGACTACCTAATTTTTGTTTGTTTGTTTGTTTGTTTTGTTTTTGTAATGAGCAGCCTTACTTAACATGAAGATCTATAAAATTTTGCATACATGTGTTTCCACGCTTGTGTGTGTATGTTTGTGTGTGTGAGGTTTTCTTTTATGTGTGTGTGTGTGTGTGTGTGTGTGTGTGTGTGTGTGTGTGTGGAAAGAAAACATTCTCTGGGTTATCACAATTCGTTGCAAGGAACAAAACAAAGAAATGCTCTGACGAGCTAACACAAAATTTTGTGTATAAATGGTACAAAAGAGAAACAGGCCAGGTGGATAAACAAATCAATCAGTTATCAAATGGAGTTGAGCTGATTCTACTTACACTAAGTTATAGTCTAGCCAACCACTATAGCTATATAACATTGTAAACCAAAAGATGAACAAGGTCTCGACAACAACAACAAAAAGGTAAAGCAGAGTATTCTGAATAAGATAAAGACAGGCTCAGTTCTGTTTAATAATGAATAAATGATCGAGAAAAAAAAAATGTTCAGAGTAAAAACTAACTGAAGTCTAATCAAAAGAGATGACTTTATTCCTTACTTAAACTTCTGGTCTTGGTATTCATATACTTTTTTTTGTTGTTGTTATCTGCTTTGCTGCTTCTCTTGTACTTTTGGCATGATTTCCTCAGTGTGTCTTGTTTTTGCTACTGTGGATCATTCCTTTACACTAATCACAAACATCTGGTCATGAGAGAATCCATTCTTCCCTTCCCCACCAACTTCTAGTTTGGCATTTGTCCCCGTAACCGCCATTCTGTACCCTTCTCCTAACCACCAGTTAAAACGTGGAGACAGTCCTGAAATAAACTCTGCTGTTGACGGGACTATAATTTTAATCTTAATCTTAACCACCAGTTACACCCTCACCTCTTTTACTCTCCACCTACTCTCTCTCTCTCTCTCTCTCTCTCTCTCTCTCTCTCTACCTCCCCCCTCTCTCTCTCCCTTTCCCTCTCCCCCTTTCTCTCCCTCTCCCTCTCCCTCTCTCTCCCTCTTTCTCTCTCTCCATCTCTCTCTCTCTCTCTCTCTCTCTCTCTCTCTCAACTCTTCCTCTGTGCACCACTCAGTGTGTAAGTCTCTCTTGCTTTTTTTTTTTTTTTTGTCCATCCATTAATGTAGCATCTCCACCATTACCCCTTCTCCTGACCCCTGTAGATGGCCAAAGAATTTCCAATGTTTTTAGCTCTCCCCTCTCCCCCCTTCCTTCCCCCTCCCAACACTCTTCCCTCCTCACTCTTTACTCATGTGCCTTGTACATGACCTCTTAGACTTCATTTAAAAGAAAAGTCATCAGTAACTTTTCCAAGACTAGTGATGTGTACATAAGTTTTAGAGTATGCTGATGTGTAAATATTTTTATAGCGTTCCTCAGCCAAATTATGTAGAGATCCTATGGCAGGTCCACAAGAGAAAGTTCTTTCTTAGCAGTTAATAAAAAGGAAGTTCTGTAGTCCAACTTTGTTAGGTTTTGTTTTTTTGTTGTTTTTTTTTTTCCCCTACAGGGTCCCTTGCAGCTAAGTGTTGGATGTTTGAGTCAAGCTGGTGTTCGACAAGGAAATTGCTGTGCTCACGGCTCATCTCAAATTAACATGCTGTGTTCTGGTGGCGAAGTGTAGTAAAAGGCAAGTCCCCCTCCCCCCATGGTCCTGAGTGTGTGATCCCTGTGCGTCATAGCACTATAGGTGAGTGTGGAGTTGTGACTGCATGTACATAGGTAATTGACAACCCCATTGGATTTTCTCCCTAGGCAGTGATTTACTTTTCCTTTGAAAAAAAAAAAGTATTATTAGTCCTCAACCCAGCATGCAGCTAAGCTTATAGAGCAGACCTAAAGTAATTTTATGGGATAGTGATTGATAATGAGTGGATAATTTCAGGAAGGGACCTAGCACGGAAAGTGAGGATACACCAATATTGTTTACCGTTGATTGTTGTTCTTGTAGAACTTAGGTATGATTTTTAGTCAGTTTGATTATCATTAAGTATATTACAATTAAAAGAATAAAAGCCTTCACAACCAGGTTGTTATGATGATAAAACAGTCAGAGCAAGTCTAGTGGTTTGAAGCCTGATGGTGGATATATGTGGGTTGCAGACCAGACTGCTGGCCATTCGCTGGGTGCCAGTGACCACACTCCCATTATCACCACCATGGCCAGCGTCACACCAGGAGGGGACGCCACCAGTTCAGAGGTCACCACAACCACCACAATCCCCGACGATGCACACGGCTACTTTGACAGCTATGCCGACCTCAAAGTTCATGAGGTCATGCTTCGCGACTGGCCCCGCAACAGCGCCTACAGGAAGTTCTTTGAGGAGAACTCGCACCTCGTTCAAGACAAGGTGGTGATGGACGTGGGGGCGGGGACGGGCATCCTGTCTCTCTTCGCAGCATCGGTCGGTGCACGCAAGGTCTACGCCGTAGAAGCCAGCAACACAGCTCTCCTGTGCCGGGAGATTGTGCAGCAGAACGGACTGGGGGACAGAATCGAAGTGATCCATTCAGCAGTGGAAAATGTGGATCTGGAGGGGGTGAAGGTGGACGTGATCGTGTCAGAGTGGATGGGATTCTACCTCCTTCATGAATCCATGCTGGATTCCGTCATCACCGCCCGAGACAGGTTCCTGGGAGAGGATGGAATCGTGTGCCGTCCGTCGGTCGCTCGTGTTTATATTGGCTCCGGTCAACATGGAGAACTACCCTGGAGGAGAAGTACGAGTTCTGGACCAATGTGTGTGGGTTTGACTTTTCAGCGGCTATTCCCCATGTGCAGCACAAGCTGCTTCAGGAGCCGCTGACCATGGAGCTGGACGAGCGGCAGGTGGTGGCGCCGCCACAGATTCTGAGGGAGTTTGACCTGAAGACGGTGACAGTGTCCCAAGTACAGAGGTTGTCAGACAGCCTGTCGTTCCACACTGAATCCACCTCCACTGTCCATGGGTTTGCAATCTGGTTTGATGTGGACTTTCGGCAGGGGTCACAACTGAAGCTGGTGCACTGTCAGACACAGTCTTCAGCAGGGGCCGTGACTTCACCGGCCGAATCTGCGCAGTCATCAGGGGGACTTAACTGGAAAGTTGTCCCGGATTCTGTGTTGAGCACCTCACCAGCAAGGCCCATAACTCACTGGAAGCAGACAGTTATCCTCCTTCCTCGGGCGCTCTCGGTGGACCCCTCTGACACTCTGAGCTGTCAGGTCACACTGACCCAGAACAGCGACAACAAGCGGCATTACAATATCGAGCTGGAGCTGATTGACGAGGAAGATGAAAGCAATGAGGATGAGGACGATGAAGATCATCCAGTGCCGTGCGATTGTCAGCGGGGCAAGTGCCAGCTGATCAGGACACTGATGGAGAAGTACGGGCAGGAACAAGACGCTCTGGAAGCGGAAGCAGAACTTGTGGACCTGACCGCCGAAGTGGAGGCGGCCGAAGCGATTGGTGTGGAGATGGTTGAGACAGTGCCATGAACACCAGCGATGGGTTGTAAAGCGACGACATTGAACAGCTGTTTTTGTGTTGAAGTTTGAATTTGTGACTTTTGCTGCAGTGTTCTGTTTAGTTTGTATTCACTGAATACATTGGAATGTGGGTTTTTTTTTTTTTTTTTTTTTTTTTTTTTTTCTTTTTCTTTTTTTTTTTTTTGCTCCTTGGCATTAAAATGTTTCATTCAGGTAGGCAGCCTGAGGTAAATTATGTTTAAGTTCTAGCAATGTTAGCTGAATGAACTGATGAAGAGGTTAAGGGGAAGATTTTAGTTCTCTTATAAAAACTTTTATTTTTTTCTCTGCTGATTTGTGTTTAATTTCCATTGTCAGGGACTTTGTTTTGTTTGTTGTTGTTGGCCTGTGGTCTACACCTGTGACATCAATCCTTTGCTGCAGCTACAGTCTCACATGTATGCATGATTGATGCAAGTGAGTCAGCTAGGTGACTGAAGTTGGAGAGCTCTCACCTGCAGTTTGGTGAGAAATTGGTGTGATGAAATAGGTAACCATTTGAGATGCAAAGGGTGTAAGGTAAACTTTGAGTATTATGGGCAGTCAAGGGGTTAATTATTGTAGGTTTTTATACAACAATCCTCTCAGTAACTTTTTGTTCCAGGTAATTTGGATGGATTAAGGAACAAGGGTAGGAAGATCGTTTTTATTTAAAGTGTGTGTGTGTGTGTGTGTGTGTGTGTGTGTGTGTGTGTGTGTGTGTGTGTTGGTCTTTGTTTTAACGAAAGGTTCCTTGCCTTTTAAAGCAAATGCTTGCTGTAGGCTACTTGCACATTTTATTGCCATTTTGATCTTATCAGGTGCACCTGAAAGAGTGAGTTAACTGCGTTGCCTTCTCTGTTGGTACCGGACCGCATCTTGTCTGAGCGTGCTATTTTTGTACGCAGGTTTTAGGTGTGTTTTTTTTTTTTTTTCCAGCAGCGGAAGAAAGTTAGGGGTCAGCATCAAAATTTAGGGTAGTGTGGTGTGACAAGAATTAGAAACCTTTCTTTTTTTTTCCCAGTGTACTTTGCCTGAGCACACTTTTTTTTTTTTTTTTTTTTTTTTGAATAAAGGATTGAGCAAATTAGAGTAGAAATGAGGCTGTGACAAACATTGGAAGATGGAGACTGTGAGTGTGGAATCAGTTGTGATATGAAATGTCAGGATTTTACATCAGATGTTGACAGGCTCAGCTCAATCGAGTCTTGCTGGAAGCAGGTTTCCGACACTGTTCACATCGTTTGAAGGCGTGTCAGACGCATACTTCCAACAGGGTTTGACGATTTTTAAATCATGCCACCTTCTATTAAAGGGCAATAAATCTCATTTCAGGGACAGCTTAGGGCCTTTTTTGCAGTTGCTTCCCTTAGACAGTTCTTCGCGTATACTGTAGTAGTTTTATACGGATTTGAATTGTCCTACTCTCAGTTACCGCGATCACACAATTTTGAACAAAATCACACGATTTTGTGCGGATCAAGCATTTTGTGGTCAATTTCTTGAGTTTTATGCAGTTCTCATAAAATATATAATTTCTCTGTAGGTCATACCAAGTGCTCAGAAGTGTAACTGAACTTGTGTGGGAGGGTAGAGAGCATGAAGAAGTGGATTACAGTGTGTGCAAAACGTTTTTGTTTTTTGCAGCAGATGTGTATCATTTTGGATTACCAACACCATGTGAACTGTGTGGATTCCTCACTTAAGGTGAACAATTTGTTTTTATCAAAAAATTGTTTTTTTTTCTATCCAACGGTGTATGTTTCATGCACCTAGGTGAAGTGGTTGATTTTTTGCAATTTTTTTTTTTAAATTGCCAAAAATTGTGTGATCTGAGGGACAAACCGGTCCGTTTTGGCTGCGACCAGATTGAGATAAAGAAGTAGGTATAACGCGCTGCAAAGTGCTGCCAAAAGACTTTGAAATTCATTGTCACTGGGTAACATGACGGCACCTTCAAAGGGGTCACAGTGCTAGTTCAGTGACAAAGCAATGACTAAGGCCTTCTCCCGTCAGTAACGTAAGGAACTTGTTAAAGCAGTGCCTTAAAGCTCATGAATTCTAAGAAGACCTTTGAACAATTTAGAAAACAGTGTGGAATCCCCATTGTGTTCCTGTTTTCAATTCCACACTGTCAGATCAAAAGAAAAGCAATGTGAAATTTTTACGGTCTGATATTCTTTTTTCTTCTTCTTCTTCTTCTTATTATCATGATTATTATGAATATTATTACTGTCATTATTAGTATTGTTATTATTATTATCATAATTATCACAATATTTATTATTGATATTATTGTCTTGCTATTATTATGATTAATAATACTGTTATTGATCAGTTTTGATTGATTGAGTAGTTGACTATAATTGACTAATTAGTTAAATGATCTGCTATGCAAAAGAATTTAAACAAACAGCGTATTGTACACACTGAAAAAAAAAAGATAGAAACTGAAACAAGGTCAGAATCCTTCAGGAACAGTTTTTGTCAGGCGAGTGCGAGAAGTTGGTGAAGATGGATGAGGGGTTGGGGGGGGGGGGGGGGGGGGGGGAGAGCTCAGTGGAAGGGGGTTGAGGAGATAGCAGCGGTGTGTAGGATGATGCTAGAGAGT
>JADBJO010023884.1:20000-25926 GCA_016801955.1 Conus betulinus | reverse complement strand
ATTGAGTTCTTCTTTTGGCGAGACAGCAACCCTCTGCATGTACTTGATGTATCTCAGGTGGCCAAGGCTGTCATCTAATGATCCCCCATACATTTCTACTATTGCTTTTTCTCCTGCGTCTTCTATTTCATCCTGGGCACTTGTTTCTCTTCTAAAGACATCAGCAAACTTCCGGAAAGTTTGGGACATTTCAAGAGTTTGACAGGCAGAGGTTTTCCTATTTTCATGAGTCTGCTGGTAGTATCACAGCCAGTAATGGCATGTGCAAACAGTATATTTTGGCAAATTTCCCTGCCAATTCTGCTCTGTGCTTCCTTTAGGTCCCACAGCTTGGCCTTCTTATCCCCTCCAATTGGCATGAAAAAAAACGCCACAAAGGTCTCCATGTACATGATGCAGCAGCAACACCAGAAGGTCTGTATCTTCTCCAACCAGGACTGTTGTTCTGGATGATGCAGCCTCAAGGGTAGCCTTGGCAATCAGACAGTCTGCATCATCTTTGGCATGACGAGTTTGGAAGCCATTCTCCAACAGAGAACTACTCAGGAGATCGATAAAGCGTTGCTTGTTGGCTGGGTTGGCGAGAAATTTGTCACGGGTATCATGCAGGATCATGTCTCCAGTGAAATTCACCTGCACTGAGGTACCATGACGACGGAAATGGGTTGCAGCTTTTGTTGTGAGTTGTGTGCTGTATCCATCAAACTCAACAGTGGCCCTGGCGTATTTACGTGACAAATTATGTGTACATATCAACCTGTTGATTGTATGTGGAACCTCTCTCTGCCATGGTAAGTGATGCAGCAAGGAACCTCCATCAAGAACAAAGTGTATGTCTGTACTTGGCAGAGTGCTGTTCTCATTCTGTGTGACCAAAGCTTTTGTGCAAGAATGGATTTTGTAGCTCTCTCGGCAGGCCACTTGGATCAAACAGGGAGCAAGGAAGATTTGTCAGCTAGTACGAAAATAATGATGGAAGTTTGTCTGGCTCACTTTTTGCAATCTGCAGCAATCGTTGAAACAAGATATGTGGATCAACGATGACAGGTTCACCATTCACTTTCACAGCCAGTTTGGTGGCAAGAGTGATGGCTAGCTCCTTCTTTTTGATGACAACGCCCAGCACACTTTTTCCAGTCATGCCATCGGGAATCCTCTTGCCAATAGCCTTAGCTTGATCAATATTGACTACACCATCTGCCACACGCCCTGTTGCAATGCTTCGCAGTGAGCAGTCTGGGTGGGAAGGGCTCCTCTCTGTCAGGTAGGAGACCAGCTTCTGGGTGTCATTATGGTCCCTGGCTTGCCTGGTCTTGCCCATGTCTGCATGCTGGTCTGTGGTGGTAAATGTGATGCCAGTGAGGGAATGCATCACCGAGTTGATCTCGGCACAGGCAGGCATGGGCAGAAGCCACACAAGACGCTGAAACTCCCCTAAGCCAGCCAGTTCCTCTTGTAAGGCCACCACTGGTCTTGAGACTTCTCACCAACACCTGCTCAATGACAAGATCTTGCGACAAACCCGCCCAGTATCTCTCACTCCTCCTGAAGACATGATGCCCCGTTTTCATAGTCACTGTACACATCAGGATGTGTCTCTTGATGTGTCATCTGTTGGAGGTACAATCTAGCGGACTTGCATAATGGTGATGTCCAGCAGCAGCGAAGAATGGCAACATTTCAGCTACTGCTTGTAGGTGCAGTTGAAAGTGACCAGTTCTTTCGGCCTTGATGGATTTTTTTTTTTCAAAATGCCAATCACGTCGATGTATTGCAACCACAGATTGCTTGTGCGGCTGGAAGAAAGTCTCTTCTTATGTTCTTCAAGTCGATGTCGTATTTCATTCAGCACACCAGTTTTTGTTGCTTCCTCTGCTGATGTGACACCAGACAGAAGTTGCTCAAGGATGCTGACAGCAACATCCAGGTGTTCATTTCCAATGTGCAGCTCTGCTTCTATAATGGAAGAATCACCCTCTTCGTCTGCTGTACAAACATCTTGTAGAGCTGAAGGTCCAATTGACAGAGGGGGGTCTTCCAACAAGTCAACAGAGTCTTCTGGCATTGATGGTGCTGCTGGTGTATCATGAGCATCGCAATCTTCATCAAGAGACTGTTGTTCATCATCTGAGAAAGCATCCTTCTCTGGTGCTGTATCTGTCTCGTGATGAAGGAGGATCCATGGCATGTCAAATGCCCCTAAAGTGAGTATGGCATTGAGGCTGCATCCATGAGCAGGTGTCCGCGCACAGCCCGAGAGTTCACTATCCCACTCATAATGTGCACAACTGCGTTTGGAGCAAAGACCAGTTCCAGAGCCTCCTGCAGACCAGACTCAGTCATAAGATGGCCGATACACCCCAAGAAACTCATCTGCATGTGAAAATCCCCCAGCGAAGAACTACAGACCGCAAGGGACTATCAGCTGATGAACTATTGACAATATTTTGGGCTTTGATGTAGAGAGGCTGATCAAAAGCGACCACTGGAGTGACCTTGTATTCCTTCACAGCCTTTCAGGCCAAGCTTCTGTTTTTCCTAGGAGAATGGATCCCACTCTGCATAAACTGCAGGTTTCATCATCATCCTGTAAACAGAAAGACCCCTATTTATGACCGATGTGAAACATTTTGCCTAAACAATATTTACAGTTGTGAAAACAATTATATAGAGCAACATTTCTGACATCGCTAAACGTTTTAAAAAAATACCCCAAGTCTGAAACATAAACTGGAAAAAGGCTCAATTTTGATACAAATGAGTGTCCATACTTTTTGTAACAGCATCTTCTGCGATGGCTTCTGGTCCGACGCACAACCACTACACCACGGCGCTTCCAAACCACACACACGCTAGTCCACCGACTTAAACGGCTCTATTTTCGCATTAACATGTTTCCCTTGGCTAAAAGTGTAACAGACCCACAGCATCATCCTTTTCAATGCAATAAACGCTCAGATCTAATCTCCAGTAACCTTGATCTAGAGTGGTTCATGCGTCCTAAAAAATAGATCTGCCTCCGGCCAGCGCCAGTCACTGAAACTTGTGCAGCTGGCGGACTTTGGACTGCTTACAAATCCTCTCCAACAACAAACATAAAATAGTTTTCATAAAACCAACTTTCACTTACCTCCGACAAGATGCTGAGATCACTTCTTTCATCTGCATTCAACTCTTCACACACGGCGCTGAAATTCGCCATTGTGTCAATCTCTAGCACATGTGTTGTCAGATGTATGGTGGCCGATTAGAGTCATCTGTGCGTGTTTTAATTGACGAGAATAAAAACATATTTTTATTAAACTTTGCCCCAGTCAAATTTGGTAAAGTATTTTTTTTTTTGAAGCATCTGCGTGTCTTCTAGATACCGAATCAGTTGATTTCAGCTTTGAAGGAATTAGTTTAACCCCGAGAGCCGAATTTGACCCAACTACCCTGTAAAAAGTAAGGTTGTTTTTCTTCTTCCTTCTATTTGCGCCTCAGTTCCTTTTACAATATGTCATTCAACAAGACGTCACAATATATTTTTTTTTCTTTTCATGTAGTGTTAACATTGTTCTGGCAGAAATATATCTAGGTCACACTTCTCTTCAGGTCAAACGACCAGTTTGCCTCACATAAACAAACAACCCATTCTGGGGTCACAAACCCCAGTTGTCTTTAATTTCTTTTAAAATTGGAAAAGAATCTTTCTTTTCAATCACATAAATAATGCGTTCTTTCCGAGAAGATAATCTTTCCATCACAAAAAACCATACCTTTCCAAGAGGCCAATCGTTGGGTTACAAAAAATATATTTATTCTTTCCGTTAGGACGATTATCTCATCAAGTCTCCAATTAGTCAAAATCAAATTTCTCTTGACAGCAGACATTCTTTCCATCGAAGAGAGTTGCTTATGACCGCGACTCTTGCCTGTTCTGACAATCCACAGCCCGTAGCTCCTCAAACACCTCTAGGGCTGTTGGGGGCTCGTAAAAGAAATACCTCCAAGGATAGAGCGCTTGCCCTCAAAAGACTAGGCACTCCATAAGTAATTTAAATCGATAACTTACTTGAAATATGTTTGTGAAAATCAATCACAGGATACCTATCAGATGTGTCAACAGTATAGAATTTGGAAAATTCCCGATCACGATCAAAACGAGATTAAAAGATCGAACTTCAAGATCACGAAGAAAAAAAACAACTTGTACTGAAAATTATGAAAAATGTTTATACATCCCATACTCACCCTAGGATGAATGATATATGAGCCTACAAAGAGTTCAGATCTCTCTCTCCACCAAAGTCATACTTCTTCGTCCCTGTTTTTTCCTCCCTCTCTCTCTCTCTCTCTCTCTCTCTCTCTGCAGTTGCGTTCTGTTCTGGTTTCTTGATTCGATACTAAATATGTTGTTAATTATGCATTTGTGTATAGAAGTTATGGACCTCTTCATGAAGGAAGGGCTATACATGAACCTCTCTACATCTCTCTCTCTCTCTCTCTCTCTCTCTCTCTCTCTCTCTCTCTCAGCTAGTTTGCTGCTTCCGCCAAAATGACAGGCAGTCCCTTTTCCCCCCATGAGTACAATTCACTATTTTAAAAACGAAACTGATCCAGGAGCAAGTGCCCTGTAATGGTGAGTTTCCAGTCACTCCAGCTAAAGTTCTCCTAAAACATATCATCTATCTGCAAAGCAGTCTGCGGGGTGCAAAGTGCACAAAAAGGGATTTGTTTTTCTGGACACATGACAGTCTGAAGCAAAGCAAAGTTTGACGGCACTTTTTGTGACCTTGACCCTGTTGGACTGAAGGGGAGCAAGCCTCCAGTCTGCTCCTAAACTCGGTAGTAACGTGGTGGATTCTGTGACGCTTATAGCAGTACCTCACTTCTGCCATGTAGGTTATCATATCGAACTCTGTCTAGTTGATGAGCATCAACGAGAAAGTGTTGCCTAAAAAGATGACTGTGAAGCCTCAAGACAGTGTTTCATCTCTGAGGGTCAGCCTGACGGCCAGTCGGATCTGTAAATCGGAGCATCCGTTGGGTCTATATTGAGTTTCACGTGCATCAGTTTCGTTGCAGTAGGTGATGCCGCATACGACATCCTCCACAATTGGAACTTACATGCTTCGAAGTACTGTGACACCTCCCCTATTTGGCTGCGTTCAGCACAAAATGTCAAAATGCCTGTGAGTAATCATTCCGTGAAGTCAAGACGTACAACATGGCTTTTTGATGGCATCATTGTTGACACAATGCCAGAGCGTGCTAATTTTGTGAAGCGAGTTGTTTCTCTCCCATTTTTTTTGGTCTCATCCATGCCGCATCATTGACATTACACCCACGTCACTCGTTCAAGTCCCCCACCCACAGCTACACTCTGGCTTACCTTGCCGTAGCTCCTGTGATGGCAAACCATCGACAATGATCCATGTGAAGTCACCTTGAGGCATCTCAATAGAGGAAACACTGCACTGCTGCCGAATTATTTCGGCTGTGGTCAGTGATGCCTGTTCTGATCCAACACGTGTAGGAAACCCTTGCTAAGCCATCTACAGCCAGCAATGTTTGCTGAGAGCAAAGGCAGAACTACTGTGCTGCCAAGCAAATGAATAAACAAACAGCAAAACAATACAGCGTTTCAACATCCACTTCGAAGAGATGGGCAACTGTCTGTTCGACTGGCAATTTCATTGCCTTGAATGCCATTTTTCTTGCCTGAAGAAGAACAAGTAGGTCGAAACGCGTTGTTATTGATTTTTTTTTCTTTGTTTCTTGGTTGAGTAGTTACGCCTTTGCTCCTGTTTTAATTCCGCATGCACTCACTCTACTAGTGTGGGTGACGCCAAGACACCCATCCAAAGACAGTCCGTATCAACTTGCCGATTCCGGCGGCCCAACACAAACTCAGTAAGGGCAAAATGTGAACAGACCATGACTT
>JADBJO010023884.1:0-15000 GCA_016801955.1 Conus betulinus | reverse complement strand
CAGCCTTTAAGCAAAATGTTTAAATATACTGAACCTCTCGCTGTTCTGACCATGAAAATCGTATTATTGCCATTTGCAGAATACCAATCTTTCTTAAAAGTTTGCGATATAATTGAATTTGCTCCTTCAACACCTTAGTTCAGCCACACATACCCGACACCAAACATGTGCAACTGACAAAGAATATCTGATGTCCAGTTTGCGTTGTCACGAGAATCCAAATCGAACAGTGTTCCATATGTTCTATTATGTGGTGATCTCGACTCATACATTCTCATCAGTGTTATTCCATATCGTATACATCTAAAAGGAGAATTTAAGTAAATTTGATTTCTGTTTGTCTTTCCATGAATCAAGTCATTTTTTGTTTGCATTTGAACCCCTAGTAACCTTTTAAAGTAAAAAAGGTGCATCTTTTTCACAGTGGTGAACTGCACAAATACGTCCTCACAATTAAACACCATATTGATCAATTGGCTGTATTTCAACGTCATGAAATTTTCGAAGTACGACAAGAGAACTACAACTTAACTTAGATAATTTTTGTAAGATACAAAACAACGCATGTTTGGTCCAGCTGGCAAGATTTTGACAAAACGCATTACAACGCTGCCTTGTTGAAAACTATATGCCTAAATATTTAAAAATAACAACGGACAGAACGATTCTATCATAAGCGTAATGTTCTTTAGCTGGTATGTATCCACCTTTCCTGAACACAGCTGCATTATTTTTACTCAAAGTCGCATTCAGATGGAGCGCCGATGTAGCCCTATGTTGACAGTTAAACTATGCCTGCAATACAGCTATCGTTTCGGATTAGAAGGGCTACCTCATCTGCCAAAAGCAAAGTAAACAATTTATGATAAACACAGGTCAACGTTACAGCATGCCTCCCATTTCTGATCACTTCTATCACTAATGTATTTTAACACACACACACACACACACACACACACACACACACACAGAGAGAGAGAGAGAGAGAGAGAGAGGAGAGAGAGAGAGAGAGAGAGAGAGAGAGAGACTCAAGACTCAAGACTCAAGGTAAATTTATTCACGTTTTAGACCATAGCCCCCGTGAAGGGGGTTGCGAGTTAACCACAGTCATCTTAGCTTGCGAGCATCTGCATGCAGTCATAACTAATACTTAATACATGAATGTTTTGAATAAATAAATTGACATTTTTCGCAGTTTACTCATGAGTACATGCCAAAAGAAGTGCCAGTCTAAACTGACTTTGGAATTTACAAACCTTAATCGGTATATACTCAGCTCTTAATTGGTAACCCATGTCTTCTTGTCCTTACCTTTCAAATTTCGCAACGTCGTCTTATAAGCTTTAAACGATATCTTGGTTTCCTCCATTCTGGTTATTTTCAGCCAATACTTAATACATTTAAAAACGAGAATTAATATAAATTGGATCCCTTTCAAGTTCACCATAAGCTAAATCATTTGGGTGTTCGATTGTTGACATTCAAAAATCTTTTAAATAAGATACAAATGAATATTCTCTCTTTTAGCATTTTTCTCGAGAGCCCAAATTTCAGCTCCATACTGTAATATTGGCTGAACCCGAGAATTGAATAACTTCGAGAAAAAAAAAAAAAAAAAAAAAAAAAAAAAAAACAGAAATGCGCTACTATTCCATTTATATAAAATATGAAGAATAACTGTGGCTGCTCTCCTTGCCCCATTTGCTATATCTTGACATGCAAAAGTGAAACTTAATCTGGTGGTATAAAAATCCAAAATATTTGTATGTGTGTAACTACACCGATGAATTCACACCATAGGTCAAATTTTCATTACGTGCCAAATATATACCTTTAGGGAACACAATGATATTGGTCTTATTCATGATTATTTACTTTAAATTCTAATTTAGTGGCGGCTGCTGTATACAAGCGGTTCAATTGCCTTTGAAGACCAACAACAGTTGTAGACAGTAAAATAATGTCATCAGCAAAAAGTAATACAAACAGTTCCAAGAGATCAAAAGTAACACCATGTCGTCCTTTTTGAATAATGTCCAAGGCCAATTCATTTATGAACAGAGAAAATAAAGCTGGACTACAAACATCCCCTTGCTTAATCCCTTTTGGACACTCAACAAAATCTGATAATTTTAATCCCTCTCTAATTCCCGCTTTTACCTCTTTATACATGCTTTTTACACAACGGTACAACTTACCTTTGATTCCATTTTTAACAAAATAGATCATAATACATTCCGTGAAATTGAATCGGAAGCTTTTTCAAAATCTACAAAAAAACCCACATGCAGCTTCTTGTTATTGACACACTGTTTTTGAACTGCAGCTAGTAGACTTTACATATGATCAATGGTAGAATAACCTTTTTTTAAGTCCTGCTTGATGTTCACCATTATATCATTCTGATATATTCATTCATAAAGTCTATCATTAATAACTGAACTATAAAGTTTACTACATACATTGCCTCTCTAAGTATTTTACATCGTTTACCTTCCCTTTTTTAAATAAAGGTAATGTTATGAATTCTTTCCTATCTTCAGGATAAATCTCTGTGTCAAGTAGATGATTAAAAAATTTAACTAGAAAACTTAAAACAATCTTACCAGAATTTTTAAACAATCCCCAATGAGGCCATTAGGTCCGGCAGTTTTAACATTCCTTAATTTTGTAATAGGTGATCATATTTCCTCCCTGGATATTGGTCTGTCGAAAGTATGTTCTTCATTACTCAACGGATTGTCAGTCCTAACAGACTCCACATCATCCCCTAATGGACTCCACATCGTCCTTATTTAAAAGCTTTTTTAAAATGTAGGAACCAATCCTGCACCGGAATGTTATTTGCAAGTCTGATTTTCTTTTTAGAAATCTTGGGTAGCATTCCAGATTAACTGCTGATTTTTGGCCAAAGACAAAAGATTATTCAAAAGGGAATCATTATGTTCTTTCTGTTTTTTTTTTTTATTTAAATTTTTATCTTTCCTTCTCGCAATGCAGAACACTACTCTGTCATATTTATCCATTGTTTTTAGAAAGTTTCTGAATAATCTAGGAAGCTTACGTTTTGCTACTCTGCATTCTTAGTCAAACCAATTTTGTATAACATGCTTGTTTATTGGTATAGCTTTCCTCATAAACTGTGCTTGCTCTTTGACAGTTTTGCTAAACAAATTTAGTGCTTCGTTTACGTCAACAGAAATAACATTTTCAGCGACACTTAACTTTTCTAAAATATTTGGCGAGTTCATTGATGTGAAAAAACTGTTGACTAAAGTCTTGGTTCCAGAAATATTTAACAACAAACTGATTACCATCTATATCAGGAACAAAATTGTCATATGACTGATCATTTTGCATTCCAATGCGCAGTACTAGTAGTAAGTGGTCAGACTCGTATCTTTCCATCACATTCAGAGTCATCTGGTTACACATTCATTCAAAAGATTCTACTGATGCTAGAAAATAGTCATTTACACTGCTCCCTATATCCGAAACGTATGTGAATCAACCTTCAAGATCACCATTACATATTCCATTTAAAATTGTCAATCCTAATACAGTGCACATGCCAAGCAGTTTTTTTCCCATACAGATTTAATACCTTGTCGCGAGAACATCTTTCATATTTGCTGTCTGTTTCCTTAAAGTTAGTATATAGATCACAATAGTTTCTGGAGAAATATTTGAAGTTCCTGCATTCATGTCACACAGAACAGTTATTCACTATCATCAAAGGACAACTTATTTACAATAAAATCTCTCAACATTCCAATTCCATTGTCCAAATGCAGTGAAAGCATAGAAGGGTGCATTTTCTGGAGGTACATACGTACACACAAGTAGGACAGTTTTATCAAAGCAAAAAAAGTCTTTATCACATCATCAAGATTTATAATTCTGGAAGATTTTAATTCTGATATATTGAAATCTACTTCACCTCATTTAAAAGGTATCCTGAATCGTTATCGACTTTCTCAGTAAATAAACGAAGCCACAAGGATCACGGAAACAATCGCAATATGTTTTGATGTGATCATAAGTCAATGCCCTAGCATAATAGTATCCGCTGACGTCTTCCCAGCTGTATGCAGTGACCATAGTGTTCCTTCTGATTCCATTACAATCAC
Source organism: Conus betulinus (assembly GCA_016801955.1). Classification (NCBI taxonomy): domain Eukaryota; kingdom Metazoa; phylum Mollusca; class Gastropoda; order Neogastropoda; family Conidae; genus Conus; species Conus betulinus. The sequence goes on along the minus strand of JADBJO010023884.1, from coordinate 10,870 downwards.
CGCAGCCAATGAACGGCCGTTCAAATGAAAAGTATTCAGTTACAGCAAGGTAGATGTTTACACTGTCATTCTTACAACCAGTGTCTGAGAATGGTTTTTCACGTTTGCCCAACTCTTGACCACAGCTTTCAGAACATTGTAAACCAGTGTTGGCTGACGTTTGTCACTACTCTTTTTTTTACTGGGCTGGAAGCCCATTTTTTCTCTAGTGGTTCCTCTTTCACACCCATGACACCTGTGTTGTCATTGACACCAGTCCCTGGTTGGTGTTCCCCTGTCCCTCCACGTGCTTCGAGAACTGGAAGAGCCAGGCACAACTGAACCAATACTAGAGTCAGAAAACTGTTTCCGTTTGTGCATCTCCTCCTATATACTGGGGAAAGTATTGCTGAAAGGGTAGTTGGTTAATTTACTGATCATCATGTCTGTGAGTGCTAGAATCCTGGCAAGTGGGTCGTCCATATGGCTGGCCTACGAATACATTCCTTGAATTTGCAGAGGCATGGTCTGTGTATAACAGCATCAGCGGAACTTCGGGAATGCAAAGGACATGCCACGGCAAGCCCGTTAGTCTATACACAGCGTGTGGACTCCGGCCACGATGTTGCTTGAAGACGTTCTTGCTACAGTGTTGTCACATCACCTGGTGCTTTGACGCTTCTCCGCTAAGTCCTCATCTGCTTTTAGTCAAAATGTCTATTTTTGTCAGATCGATACCAAGGCAATGGGCATGTATGATATAGTTCAGTGTCCATGTCCTGCCTGGCACAGTATCCTGCAGAATATCAGCAACGTTCCTGGCATGCTCTGTAGGACGCAGAGGAGGAAACGGTAATGTTAAAGTACTCGAAACTATCCCTGCTTCAGGAGGGTGAACTGAACTCACGCACCGGCAAGACACAAGACGCCTTGTGTGTCGCTCGTCGTTAATATTTAATATTTCGATTAATTACCCCTTATTTTGGTGTCTTTCGTTTCAATAGTAATTTATTCTGAATGAAGACATCATTCTGCACCTGAAGATATAAAATTTGTAAAATTTGTAACGAACATCTCAACAACTGAACAAGTGAACTTCAATAGCGTGATTCAGCTATCCAGTCTTCTTCTATGTCACCTCCGTCTTTTGCTGGTCGGTCCGTGACTTCACTGTGATCGTTATGCACAGACATACTTCACTGTGATCGTTATGCACAGACATACTTCGCTGTGATCGTTATGCACAGACATACTTCACTGTGATCGTTATGCACAGACATACTTCGCTGTGATCGTTATGCACAGACATACTTCACTGTGATCGTTATGCACAGACATACTTCACTGTGATCGTCATGTGTTCTCTCTCTCTCTGAGAGTGGTGTGTGTGTGTGTGTGTGTGTGTGTGTGTGTGTGTGTGTGTGGTGTGTGTGTGTGTGTGTGAGGGGGGGGGGGGGACTCGCGCGAGCGCGTATGTGCAAGCATAGGAGCCTGCGTGCATATGTGTGTGTTTGTGTGTGCGTTTGCACATGATTGTACGGAAATGTGTGTACTTTTATCTCTCTCTCTCTCTCTCTCTCTCTCTCTCTCTCTCTCTCTCTCTCTCTCTCTCGGTATTTCTTTTCTGTTTCTCTCTTGTCTCCTTCTCTCTCTCTCTCTCTCTCTCTCTCTCTCTCTCTCTCTCTCTCTCTCTCTCTCTCTCTCGCTCTCTCTCTCTCTTTCTCGGTATTTCTTTTCTGTTTCTCTCTTGTTCCTTTTCTCTATCTCTCTTTCTCTTTCTTTCTCCCCCCCCCCCCCCCCCCCCCATCCCCTCTCTTTTTCTTTGCTCTCTTTGCCCCTTTCTTTTTCCCCCCTCCCTCTTTTCTCTTTCGCACACTCTCTATTTTCCCTGTCTGTCCCACCTCTTCCTCTCTCTTACTCCCGCTCACTCTCTCATCGTCTCTTCTTCTTCTACCTCGTCCTCACTCCTATCTACCTCACCTATCCACTATTACATTCTTTCCGCATATTACATTTCCTTTTGAACCCCTCGCTTCCAGGTATTTTAAGATGGTAACAATGTTTTATGACGTCGTGTTTTAATTTAAGTAAAGAGGTTTAGCATACTGAATAAGAATGGGGTTTCACTACCTCTCCAATAGTGTGTGTGTGTGTGTGTGTGTGTGTGTGTGTGTGTGTGATATAGACATATACACAAGTATGTAAGCTGATTTTATCTTTACTTTTGGAATTCTGATGGTGTTTCTTGTGTTGTTTTCCGATAATGCAGATTCCTGAGTGGACGACTGAGAACTGTGTGTGTGTGTCCTTAAATGGATCCTCAAGCATAGGCTCAAAGATTGTCCCTTACATTTTATACTGTTTGCATAATGTTTTTAGTTTTCAACAACTTTTTTCTCTCCACACTTTCGTTTTGTTTAATTCTACTACCTTTCGCTGGCTGCTTTGGGGGTGCTGTTGGATTCCTTTTCGAACCCTTGGCGGTCGGAACACCACAGAATTATGGACTGTGGTGTGTCTCTATCTGACGCCAAGAGCACGGACACAATCAGCCGTGTCTCCCTGATGAGTCCGATCCAGCGGACGAAAGGCCTCGGAGCCGGCGATACATATAGATCTGTCTTCGAGAGGAATTGCTCGAGAGGGATTGCGATAGTTTTCTCATGCAACTAGTGAAGGGCTTTTGTATTTATGATATACATTTTCCCATTTACTTCAATTTTGTTTCCTCTCGATATCAAATCTTTGCCAAGTCATTGCTATAATGATGGAAGAATTGTTAGTCTGCACTTGTTTTCCCCCGTTACTTGATTGTTCAGCATTATATGTATATGTGTGTGTGTGTAAATAAATACATACATGCATAGAGAGAGAGAGTAAATACATACACATGGAGAGAGAGAGAGAGAGAGAGAGAGAGAGAGAGAGAGAGAGAGAGAGAGATGTGTGTGTGAGAGGGGAGAATGGCAACAATAATGACAAAAATAGAAAAGCAGTGCCCCTTAAAGAAGGGTGTGCGTGTTATAAATAACTAATCCACATCACAACAAACCAGACAAACAAAACACATTATGAATATATTGCGTACTCGTTCATTTGAAAAACCTTGTATGAGTATATTGATAAAGTTTGATGACACTACTGCTATGTGAAGACATCAATAGGCTCAATTTGGAAGCAATGGGTCTTTGATATAAAATGTTCTGCTATCAATTCTCTTCTCGGGTTGAATAAAACAAAGTACAGTTCATGTTCTTCAGTAGTTCTTTACACAGTGGACATAGCAAATGAGAGTATATATGATTTCTTAGATGAACTCAGTACACTGCCAAATCTGATGTAAAGCAAACCTTGGTCATTAAAAAAAATTAAATGTTTGTACATAATGTGAATTGTGACCAAATGTGCGGTACATATCAAATTTGTCGCTGTTCTGAATATGGCTCTTCCATTCTTGCCATCCAATATCTATAACTGTTGTTTTGAAAAATCCTAGAAAGCTTCTTACTTCTTCCACACCTTCATTCTACCAAACAAACTCAAAGCAAAATTCAACCAGACAAATGGGGAACATTCGACACCTGCATGCTCAATCACCTCTCGTCTAAATTACATAATATTACATAAGCTTTCCTGGGTAACCTGTGTGCATCCATACATGTCAACCTTAACCAGCAACTAAGACAATTCACAACAGCATTAATATATAAGAATATCTTGTTAAATCGCCATACGCGAGATCAATTGGTGTTCGCATGTCTGCATCTAGCAATTTCTTTAGAGCGAACAAATGTACCTTTTCACAGAGGACAGCTGCTTCATCGAGTCCCTATATTTCAAAGCCATACAAAGCTGTAGGATGTGTCTGAGCATCGAACAAACTTGTAGAATAGTTCTACAGAAAATATGTTCATTGTTAGTAATTTCCTCAAAATGTAAATAATAGTATGTTTGGCTTTACTGGCAAGATTATTACATGCATCATTAAAACCAAGTCTCGTTGAGAGATCAATTTCAAAATCTTTACAGTCATTGACAAAAGGCGTATATATTCTTTAATTCAAATGGCATTTTCTCTAGTATTTAAATAATGATCTTTTTCTAAATACTACAACATTACCCATGTTCATTAAACTTCAGGCCAAGACAGTTTTGCCTGATGTCGCACTTAAGCTGATTTTGAAGACCAACCATAGCTTCAGACAAAAGGGCGACAATATCAGATAAATATGATATAAACAGTTCCAAAGTATCTAACAAAAAGCATACACAATACTTTCCCTTTTCAGTAACATTAATTGCTAACTCTTTCATGAAGAAAAAAAAAACAAAAAGTTACAGCAGTGAACAAATGGATAATTTCCGTCACTTTTGCTCCACATCTTATACTAGCCTTAACACACTTGTACATGCTTTTAACACAACCAAACAGTTACCCTAAAATGCCTTTTTTTTCTCAATAATACAGGCCACATAACATTTCTGTTGAGAGAATCAAATTCTTCTTCGAAATCAATGAAAGCAACATACAATTTTTGATTACAACTAATATTGAACTGTTTTTGAAACACAGTACATGAGTGTAAATAAATGATCGATAGAGGAATACCTTCACTTAAAACCTGCTTGATGCCCCCTTGTAAGATTACACTCCAATCAACGACAATGAAGGGTTAGGGATTCAAACACTGTTTACATATGGTCTCGCATTCGTGTCACAAGTTCAGAATGTGAACCGTCATGACAATCCATGAAGATGATGAGGAAAAAAAATGCTATGGAGTGCCATTCTACTCACTGGCTTCATCACTGGGCTGTTCTCTATGCTGTCGTTTATTACAGATACCAGTGTCTACCAGGCCTGAGAGATACAGATGCTCGCAGATTTAGTTTAGAAATTTGAACAACACTCTCAGAAAGGGGCTGGTCGGCGCCAATAAGATTTCCTCAAACAAATGGCCCTGATGGGAATCGAACGTGTCGGCAATCGGCAACAGTAACCACTGCGCCACGGCGGCTGACTGGCCACAAAGAAAGCGCAGCCCAGCAGCGATAGCTGGATCTCATGACGTGGAGGGCGACAGGTGGTGTGAAAAATGTGTGGGCTGGTGCTCTGAAAGGTTTGTCTACAGCCTTAGGGGACTCGCTGCCTCAATGTATAGCTTGCGCTTTGATTGGTGCAAAGAGAGGGAGATCATATCGTTGAGCCAAAGACAGCACAAAAGGTGTATACTTCTGAATATTGATATCCCTAACCAACATAACTCTGTGTGTGTGTGTGTGTGTGTGTGTGTGTAGAGGCGTGAGTAGCAGAGGGGTGGTTCATTTGAGGATATCAAGCATGCCCGAGCAGAGTCTTATATCGATGCTGTTTGAAAGAAGACTAGATGAAATCTGGATTAATTGTTAAAATCTAATAGAATTTGATATGAATAGCCTTCTGTCGCCAGTTGCTTCTTTTAATATCTAGTCCCATACCGAGTGACAGGTGGAGGAGAAAGGTGTGAAATACCTTTTATTTGTGTACAGGCAACGACTACACCATCAAGATGTGTCATTCTAGAACATTTTAATTCTGATATGTTGAAATCTCCTTCACCTCATTTAAAAGGTATCCTGAATCGTTATCACTTTCTCAGTTAAAAAGCTAACCCACAAGGATCACGAAAACAATCGCCACACATGTTTAGATTTGATCCTAACTTAATGCCCTAGCATAATAGTATCCACTGACGTCTTCCCAGCTGTATACAGTGACCATAGTGTTCCTTCTGCTTCCTTTAGAACCACCGCAGCAATGAACGGCTGTTCAAATGAAAAGTATTCAATTACAGCAAGCCAGATGTTCACGCTGTCATTCTCACAACCAGTGTCTGAGAATGGTTTTTCACGTGTGTCCAACTCTTGAGCACAGCTTTCAGAACATCTGTACCCAGAGTTGGCTGACATTGTCACTACGCTTCTTTCCTAGGCTGGAAGCACATTTTTCCCTGGTGGTTCCTGTTTCACGCCCACGCCACTACATCAGTCCCTGGTTAATGTTCCTCTGTCCCAGCGTGTGCTACGAGAACTGGAAGAGCCAGGCACAACGAACCAGTACTAGAGTCAGAAACTGTTTCCGTTTGTGCATCTCCTCCTATATATTGGAAAAAGTATTGCTGAAGAGGTAGCTGGTTAATTTACTTGTCATCATGTGTATGGGTGCTAGAATCCTGGCAAGTGGGTCGTTATATGGCTGGCCTATAAACACATTCCTTGAATTTTGTAGAGGCGTGGTCTGTGTATAACAGCATCAGCGAAAAAAAAACTTTGGGAATGCAAAGGGATATGCCACGACAAGCCCGTTCATCTATACAAGGCATGTAGACCCCTACCACGATGTTGCTTGAAGACGTTCTGTTGTAGTGTTGTCAGATCACCAGCTCCATTGACGCTTTTCCGCAAAATCCTTATCTGCTTTAGTCAAAATGTCTATTTTTGTCAGATCAGTACCAAGGCAATGGACATGTATCATATCGTTCTGTGTCCATGTCCTGCCTGGCACAGTATCCTGCAGAATATCAGCAACGTTCCTGGCATGCACTGTAGGACGCATAGGGGGGAAAACGATAATGTTACAGTACTCGAAATTGTTCCTGCTTCAGGAGGGTTCTAACATCGGGTTACTAACAGAGTGAAAACGAGAATCAAACAAAAGTTATAAAAAAATCTTTCTTCTTCTTGTTTTGCTTCTCTAACATTACTCTAAATCTTTTTCCCCCCCAAGTCATCCTAAGGACCCAGTTTCCTGTCAAAGTCACTGGTACAAAACAACATTTGTATTCTGATGACAGTCAGAGAAAAAAACAGTTCATCTCAACTCTCCTAGCCCGTGTTAGTGAACATGGTGGTTGCTATCTTTGCACGATGAGTCGTGAAAAATCAAACGCAGCCGCAAGAGGTCCACAAACAGAACAAAAAGTTCATTCTCAGATGGCACTAAGTCCTCTTCTACACTAGGCAAGCTCTGACAAATTTTAAACGTGCACTATCAACGATTAATTACTACAAAAAGGAAGAAAAGACTAGTTAGCAGGACAACTTTCCCAATACGTTCGACCAGTTACCAGATATGTGTTCATTGAGAGAGAGAGGGAGAGAGAGAGGGGAGGGGGAGGGAGGGAGGGAGGGAGAGAGAGAGGGGGGGGGGGGGAGAGAAGGAGGAGCAGGAGGAGAAGGAGGAGCAAGAAGAAGATAGAAGAGGAATAGTGGTATGGAGGACCACAAAACATGACAAAAAGTCAGAGTATGTGCATTGGGGTTTAATGCAAATAAGCCATGGTTCCAGTCTGGGGTTTCACGTGATTTCCATGTCCATTCTTTTGAACTGACATAAAACATTTCTCTTTTATTGTACTGCATTTGATGAAGCATAACTCTGTTACTTCCTTTTATTGTCTGATGACATAACTGTCATGTAATCACTTGCAAGATTACGTCTGAAAAGACAGAAAATTAGACGCACAGAAACACGATAATAGGTGAATATTTAAGTTAACATGAAGTTTTAAATGTTTTGAAACACATTAACATTACATGACAGACTGGAAAGTCAAACGCATACATAGCTGTACAGAAGGGGTGCATTTAATATGTTTTTCTTTCCCTTTCTTCGTTCGTAAAATGAATTTATAAACATGTACTTATATCATTTCGATTCAAGAATATCAAACTGTAGTACTCACCTTGTCAGAAAACCTTAGCGTCAAAGTACCATTAGTTTAGAGTTACGCTTCATTAATCCTGTTTGCTTTTTTGTCTCCTTCTACTTTGATGTGTAGAACACCCGTTTCCTTTTTCAATCCAGTTCTTCTGTTTGTAGTGCTGTAAACTGTTTGCAAAGTCCTCATAATCTAGTAAACGTCGTTATTTTGCTATCTAACGAACTGCAAAACATTTACCAGATTTGATGAAGTGCTGAGATGTTTGAAAACACAAAGTACGAGACAGCGGTGACAGCAGTGTAACGTACAATAATACCTCCTTTTATTTGTTTCTTTAGACAGATTTTGCTCAGTCAGCATTAGACCCTCCTCCCCGCCACCCCGGGGTGTCGATTAACATAATTCACTTCCATGTCTCCTCCCACCACACCTTTCCTTACAAAATATCTCCTCGCCCTTATTTTTCAACAAGATGGCGAGATACTGCGAGGGATTAACAGTACACAGAAGCATAAAAATCTGAAGTAGCCGGTAACACCTTGACCTGATCACAAGCTGGTGCTGAGGGAAAGTCTGGCACTCTCCACAAAAAAAAAAAAAAAAAAAAAAAAAATCAATCTCTGTGGGTCGTTTTGGTTTGTGCCAAAAATATCCCTGGAATAGATGTGTTTGCTCTGAAACACCCCCGAGAATACTGTGGGATCAGTGGGAAGTGGGAGGAGAGGGGAGGGAGAGGAAGAACGAAGGAATAGGTAGTTCTAGTGTGTACCATAAGTATCCCCCTCCGCCTCCCTCCATGCCACAGACACTCAGACACTCCAGACATCCACATTCACCATCACCCGATCGCTTCCCTTTCCCTCACAAACCTGTTTCTCGCCTCAAGCGTCTCTTAACCTTCGTCTTTTATGTACTTTTTCTTGATGCCAGGTCTTCTTTCACCAGTCTACCACTCACACAGACAAGCCCAACACCTACAACACACGTGGCGTTTTCAACATAACACAATCTCTCTTCCCTAGCTTTGCTAGTAAGTCTCTAGTGTCCAAACACTAAATGCCCATGTCTGCATTCTGTATGATGAGAACCCTATTATTATTTGATTATTTATTTTGATAATTTTACACACACACACACACACACACACACACACACACACACACACATATATATATATATATATATATATATATCAAGAATACTGTTAAAAAGCCTAATAAAACGTCTCTAGTGTCCAAAGCCTATATACATATATGATGCTGAACAATTAAGTAGTGGGGGAAAACAAGTGCAGGTTAACAATTCTTCCGTCATTATAGTAATGACTTGGCGAAGATTTGAATTTGAGAGAAAAAAAAATTGAAGATGGGGTAAATGGGAAAATGTGTATCATAAATATGAAAACCCTCACTAGCTGCATGAGGAAACTATCGCAATCCCTCTTGAAGACAGATCTATATGTATCGCCTGCTCCGAGGCCTTTCGTCCGCTGGATCGGACTCATCAGGGAGACACGGCTGATTGTATATATATATATATATATATATATATATATATATATATATATATATATATATATATATTAGTAATAAGAATCAACCTTGTTTTAAAAGAAGTGTTCAACCACAATGGGAGCGACATTTGTCAGGTTAAAAGCAAGCTAAAAAGCAAGCTTAAAACATCAACAGGTCTGTTTCTGCATGTGCAGTCGTCAGATGCGGGAGGCTTGTGCTGTCAGTGTTATATATAGCTTGTTGTTTTATATCACGAGTTACATGTGCTTCTCAGGTGTTTTGTTTTGATTCTACTCACTGATAGCAATTTCCACCTATGCCCGCAATTGTTGACCATTTCAGTTCTAATATTTAAAGTTGCTATTTGTGGTCTACATAATATTATGTATTTCTCTGTTAGACACAGGTTACATCTTTTTGAAATGTTATTGTATGGTGCTCCTCTTTTTAGGATTTTCCAAGATATGTTGTAGTCTATATTTTTATCTTTGAGTTTCCAAATGTATTTACTTAGTTCTGTTTGGTTTTTGTATCTTTCTTTGTTGAATGACTGTTCGTGGTTTGCATATCTAGTTTCAAATTGATTTTCAGTGATACCTACGTATGTTTCTTCTGTATTCTCTGATGTCACAGTGGCTTGGTACACAATATTGTTGTAGAGGCAATTATTGTTTAGAGGGCACTGTTCTTTTTTGGTACAGTTACAAAGATTTCCTTTCGTCACCCTCGTTTTTTCTCTGTACTGCTTTCATTTTGTTTGTTGAATCAATGATGTTTTTAAGATTCAGCATACATGAATATGATAATTTGATGTTATCTTTATTAAATATCTTAAATAGTTTGTGTTCTTTTGGGAAGGATGGTGTTAAGATTTTAAAGGAAGACATGGTATCCAGATGGTACCTGAAGCAGTTGAATTAGTTTAAACTACTGTATGCTGATGATGTTGTACTTCTGTCCGGAACAGTTGTAGGTTTGCAAAACCAACTAAATGTATTGAAAGAAGGCTCAGACCGCTTAGGTTTATCATTTAACTGGATAAGACGAATATAGTGGTCTTTGGAATGGGTGGCCACCTATCAGTGTATGAAAAATGGTCTTATGGAAATGCAGATGTTCAAGTAGTTAATTCATATAAATATCTTGGAATGATATTTTCAACAAAATTAACTTTCCGTTACGCATTGGGAAAATCTCTGAGAAAAGGGAAAAAGGTACTATTGAAATTCTGAAGTCCCTGAGAAAACTGAATTGTACAGACTGTGGTATATTTTGGAAAATGTTTGATACACGGATAAAACCTCTTTTTTTACTTATACAGCTGAAATTTGGGGTGTACATGAAAATTCGCAGATGAAAAAAGTGCATACGTATGCTATGAAGCGTTTCCTTCAAGTACCTATTCATTCATCCAACACCGTTTTATATGGAATTTTGGGCAGATACCCTTTGTATATAAGTACATTTGTGAAATGTATCAAGTACTGGTTGAAGATCTTGAAGCTACCCCAGTCCCGTTTGAGCAGGCAAGCCTATGATATGATGCTTCTAGAAATGGAAAAAAGGTAAAGAAAACTGGGCTTATAAAGTAAAGAAAGTCGTTTCAGAACAGGGTTTTGGAATAGTGTGGATGACCCAGGAAGTAGGAAATGAGCAACAGTTCATTGAGGAATT
>JADBJO010023883.1:0-25930 GCA_016801955.1 Conus betulinus | reverse complement strand
TCATTGCCAAACTGGGCACCGTCCATCCTCATGGCATCAACGTCCAAAAGTAGTATGTACCATTCCACCTCTGCAGCTCCAGTCTGAAATATCCTCCACCTACACACACCCATACTACCCTACCTCCCACTGTTTACCTCAGACATAGGTTGCAGCTATCATCTTTTCCCTTTTCCTACACTCTCTGAGTCTCTCCCATTTGCTACGTCAATCGACGACTACTCCCCCCCCCCCTCCTCCCCCCCACCCTAGTAATGATGTGTGTAGGGGTGTTGGTAGGTATGGCGGTTGCTGGGGGTGGGGTAACCATGAACAAGGGGACATTACTAATGGACACACACACACACACAACACACACACACACACACACACACACACACACACACACACACACACACACACACACACACACACACACACACACATAACTAGAATGCTAGCTCCTTTATCGTTGGTCGTTTCCTTTCCTTTCCTGGCGCCTTTATTTCCGCTAGTGTTACTGCACTTACCATCGCTACTATCATTATTATCATCATTCTAGTACTGTCTGCTGTTGTTCATTGAGCATTTCAGCTCCTTTCCACCTAATATCATCCTACCTATATTACTTAAAACCTTTATTACTGTATCACTATCATCATATCATTACCTTTACTGTTATCTTCATCAACATCATTACATCACTACATTTAATTTACAACAACACTGATGTCATTGTTATTACCGTCATTGTCATTTTTACCTTTATACTTCTAAGCATTATGTCCTATTATCACTAATCCCATTGAGAGAGAGAGAGAGGGGAGGGGGGAGACAGACAGAGAGAGAGAGAGAGGAGAGATTGTGTATAGATGTGAATATGTTGCCGCCCCCCCCCCCCCCCCCCCCCCCCCCCCCTCCACCAATCAGTATATAACCCCATCCCCTTCTTCCCTCCACCCTCATACCATCAACACCTTAAAGTTACCCACCACTTCAGTCTCAGCCCACAATATCTCCCCACTAAATACACATACTACCATACCTTACACATGATTTATAGCTATCTTCCTTTCCCTTCTCACCATACCATCTCTATTTCTCACATCAGTCTATTGGTTATTCGGATACTTGTCCACTCCATTTCCTTCACTTCATTTTGTTTTCTTTTATTTTCATTCACTATTTCTTCAACATGAACTCCTGTTCCATCTTCCCTCTTTCCTGTGCATATGTTATGGCAATGTTGATAACTATGCACCCCCCCCCCCCCACACACACACACACACACACACACACATATCTACACACACACCACACACACACACACACACACACACACACACACACACACGCACACACACACACACACACACACACACACACACACAAACACACAAACACGCTCTCTCTCTCTCTCTCTCTCTCTCTCTCTCTCTCTATATATATATATATATACATATATATATATATATATATATATATATGTGTGTGTGTGTGTGTGTGTGTGTGTGTGTGTGTGTGTGTGGTGTGTGTGTGTGTGTGTGAAGAGCACAAGTGTGACAGTTTTTGATAATGTTTTCTATGTCTGTAGTGATATTGGGCCACCAGACTGTTGAACGGGCAAACGCACTTCATTTTGTGATTCCAAGGTGCCCGTCGTGTTCATGATGTCAAGTCGTCGTCTGGATCTGGGAATGACAAGACGATCATCAAACAATAGCAGGTCATCGATGCTTGTGAAGTGGTCTCTGTTTGTCCAGTATTGTTTGAGCAAGGGGTTTTCAGGCAGGTATGCTGGCCAGCCATCGATGCAATATCCTTGTATTTGAAGTAGAATGTCATCAGCTTTTTGTTCTTTGCAGATTTCCTGTTGGTTATTTGCTGAGGCTGGCAGGATGACTATACTTTGTTTGGTATAGTTTGCCGTTTCGTTGATGAGATCAAGGTCAGTCAATTGGACAGAGGCAATTGGAGCTCTTGACAAGCGTCAGCAGTGATTCAGTGATTTGAGATTTGCCTTGTACATAGACTACTTTTGGACTGTATCGCATAAGTCTCAAGCGAAAACGCTGAAATCTGGGTGGCATCTTGCAGAGTTCAGTAGTGGTCAGAAGCAGCACCAGAGGCTTGTGGTCGGTTTGTACTGTGAACTGAAGGCCAAGAACGTTGTCACGGAATCGCTCACAAGCCCATGTTGTTGCGAGTGCTTGTTTTTCTATCACTGCATATTTCTGTTCTGCATCAGTGAAAGATCTTGAGATGAAGCAGACTGGTTTCCGTGTTCCATCTTCTTGAACTTGAAATGAAATGCTGATTCCTGCGGTGCATTCAATGTCCATGAGTTGTTCTTTTTAAGAAGTTGGCGCAGTGGTGCGTTGATTTCAGCGAGTTTGGGGTGGCCTGACTTGTGGGTGTGGTTTTGACTATATCCACTCTTCTCACCATGCCTAACTCAAGCAGGCTTTTCTGCTCAAGAGAGAGCATGGCTGATTGTTTAGCACATTTACCGTTTCTGTTACTTTCTGCCATGGTATGAGATGGATGCCTTGAACTTAGTTGAAGGCACCTACTGGTGATAAAACTGATCCACGTAGAATCTTGTCTGCAGTCTGGAGTGGTATGTCTTGAACCCAAGGTTCTTTGTTGCTGATGACTGACACAGACGCCCCCTGTTGGATGACTGTTGATATCCAGTGTACCACTCCACATTTCATCAAGTTCGTGATCAAGAGATCCGAGGAAGAATTCTGAGTCTTCCTGATTTTCATTTCGAAAATTGTACTCAGAAATTGGCCTGTCACAGAGCCAGAGTCGTTGAAGAGTTCATGGATGGACTTCTTTCCTGAGCCACGACAGACAGCTTTGTAATGCCCTCTTTTTTGACACAGGGCACAAATGACATTTCTGGCGGGACATTAGTGTTTTGGTTGTCGTTCTCGTCCACAGTAGTAGCAATTCTGTTGATGTCTGTCTTCAAATGAGGAAGATTTTCTGGAGGAGGAGGGAGCGGCAGTGTTTTTTCTGAAATTTCTGTTGTGTGTAATTTTGTTGATTCACTGCAATTGTAATTTCTTTGATTGACTTCTGGTTCATCTCTGAGAACAGGTTGCAATTCCCATCGAGTTTCAGCTTGTCTGCTGATCTGAATTACCAGGGTAAGTTAATTTAGGCTTGGCCTGTAACTCCTCTGACAGTGAATCATTCAGTACTCCAGCTACAGTTCTGTCACAGATGAGTTCTTCTTCGAGTTGTCCAAATTCTGCGGCTAGCCTATGGAGATCTTGAATGAAATTGTCAATGGGTTCTCCTGGTTTTGTTTTCTTTGATTGAACTTTGCTCTTTCAACGATTACGTTTTTTTCTCTCAGCAAAGTGGTTGTCAAGCTTATTTTTGAGTTCTTGGTAAGTTATCTCTTCTTCATCGATCTGCAGGACAGTCAGAAGATCGTCTGCTGACTCACCCATAGCGTACAGATTGACCGAGACTAGTTCTTGTCGATCTTTGTGATGGAACCGTGTTGTATGATAGTAGGGATCGAACCGCTGGGACCAGACTTTCCAAAGGTTGTCATTCCATGGAAAGGTTTGGGTAACGGTAGATTTGAAGCTTGAGAGCAAGCGGTAAGTGGATCGTCGAGTTCCGTCCCCTTCCTGCCACCATGTGGTATTTGTGTTGGAAAAGCGTTCATAGAATCAGAGGCAAAGCCTTTTCGTGTCGTACGACATATTTGCTCGTCGTCAAGACGATCGGAGAACTCTCTTCTTAAGTACACGAGAGTTGTGTCCCAATAACAAAACCAAAATCGAAAGGTAAGTATGCCACAATTTCTTTATATTGAATGCAGTGTTTTCGATAGTGTGTTCGCTCAGAAAGTGGTTTTCGTGGTCGTGCTGAGCCTTTGGCAACTTACCGTCATTGTGCCGGCGACTGCCATAAGGATCCGTTCACTTGTGTGTTGATGGACTACATGAGTCTTACTGCACGTATTAAAGTCATGTAACTGTTTCTGGGGTTTCTTTTTTTCGTATATTTTCACTGAAATATTATCTTTTTGGCCTCTAAGTGTTTTCCCCCTCTGTATTTTAAGTAAAAAAAAGAAAATAAGGTGACGTCTTTTCTAAACTGATAGAGGTTTCAGCTATGACGTCAATTGTAGTGACGTCATTTCAGCCATGGAGATGAAAGTATAATCAAGTTCCTGAGGAAGCCTTTTGACAGGCGAAAGCTTGAATAATAAAAGACTGAACTCCGTGGGCGGTGTTGACGACTTATTATTCATCACCACATTTCATAATCTGCTCGTCGTATCTTCTGTTGGACAGTGCCGGCATTTGGACAATTTGACAGATCTATAATATGCTTATAAATTTAGAAAGAGAGGGGATTATAACATTTAGGACAGTGAACATGGAGAACGAGAAACCACTTATCTTCTCATATTCGGCACACAACTGGACGGAAACAAGGCTACCATGGGAGAGGAAATGGGGGGAAGGGGGGGGGGGGGGGGAGGGGGGAGGGGGGGGGAGGGGGGGGCGTGTGAAATAATGGGGTTTGTAGCTTGTTTTGTAGAATAGTATGATATGTTAGTGACGGTAGTAGTGATTGTGGTGGATTGATAATAGTGCTCAGCGGGGAAAAAAAAAAAAAGAAGAAGAAAAAAAGAAAAATTTAGAAAAGTAAATGAAAAGAATTTAAGCAAACAAACAAATACAATAAAATATTAAAAAATGAATAACAATAAATACATGAAATATAAAATAAGAAAATCAGTAAATAAATAGAAAAAAAGAAATAAAATGAAATAAATCAAAATAGAAAATAAAAAATGAAAATGTTTTTTAAAAAATTGAAAAGAGGAAAAAAATTCAGAAGGAAAAATAAATGATAAAATAAAAGATAAAAAAAAAGGGGAAAAAAAATTAAAAAGAGTAATTAGAAACATGAAAAAAAAATAAGAAAAAATAATAACCGACTTTAATGGATGTACATGGTGATGATAGCAGTCATGTGTGGGTAGTTCCATGTGGGGGTGTGGGTAATGCTAATAATGACTGGAAGGAAATGGAAATGAGCGATAGGTGATAAGATATCGTTGGCGGGGGGGAGGGGGGGGGGAGGGGGGAAGGGCAATGGGGGAGGGCGAGAGAGAGACGGAGAGCTCATATCTTCCCACCCACACATACGTATACGTGGGGTGGGGGTGGGGGTGGGGGTGAATTCATAGTGTTGTTGAAAAAGTAAGCAATACTGTGCGATGGTGTTCACTGTAGCAGGTGAAATAATGTGTTGGCTTTAATATGATCGTGTTGGTTGAGAAGAGATAGAAATGGTCAATGAGAAACAGGGTATCATGTGTTAAATTTTTTTTTTTAAACCCAGAACAAAAACACACACACACACACACGAACACAACAACAACAACAACAACAACAACAACAACAACAACAACAACAACAACAACACACACACACACACACACACACACACACACACACACACACACACAAGAAAAGTGTGTGTGCGTGGGGAGGGGTGGGGTGGGGAAGAAAAACAACAACATTTAAATGGTAATATGGGTGAATTATGATCATAATGAGACTGACTGGGGGAAGTTTTCACACACACACACACACACACACACACACCACACACACACACACACACACACACACACACACACACACACACACACACACACACACACACACACACACACACACACACACACACACACACACACACACACACATTATAAAAAGGAAAAAAAAAATGGTGGTGATGATCATTTGATGACAACAGTGCTATACGATGATAATCATTGTTGTAACTGGAATAAGGCAGTGGCATTTGTACAATAATGCGTGTATAAAGAAAATGGTCAATGACTGAAGGATGATGATCATTGTCATAACTGAGATTAAAGGTACTGTGGGATGCTGATCATTGTCATAGGTGGCATTATGATGTGGTGGCATTAGTATAATGATGCCGTTGGGGGATCAGTCAATGTCTGATGGGTGATGATCATTTTGAGATGGTCTTCTTCTTCCTAGTTCACCCAGGCAGGAACCCTGGAGTATTGGCAAAGACTGCTGTATGCTGGGGGCCTTCCAGTGGTCAATAAGGCTTTCCCCTCATCGGTGTGTTGGTTGACTCTAAGTTTTGCTAGAAATGTTCCACTGTCATTGGGGCTGTACTGCATGGATAATTTGAAGACTAGCCAGTGTGGAATATTGTGGACATTGTTTTTGCGTACGCATTGATTAGTTAAAGGATAGTCTTGAGTATGGATGGTTAACGTATGTTGTTGGAGCCTAAGATGCGGTCATTCCGTTGATCTCTGTCGAGACGTTTTCCTCTGGTAACTGTCAAGGGAAATCAGTCTATTGCCGGAAATAAGTAGAAATGTGTGCGACGTATCTTAATCTTTACATCTCCCTTTTTTGAAAAGAAATAATGTTTACAAAAACTGTCTTTCACTTTTCAGTGTCTTTTATGAATGGTTTTTTTTAACAGTCTAGTCTATCTGGATTACGGACAACACGGCCACTCTTGGTGCAGTAGGGAGAGGACACGGTGTTGCTGGTCAGTACTGGTGTTGACTCAGGCTTATGCTTTAAGTTGTTTGGACCGGTTGGAATTGCAGAGGGAAAGGATGTCTGTGCAAACGTTATAACAGTTTTTTAACGGTTTTTAACGGTTTTTTTTTTTTTTTTGTTTTGTTTTAGAGATTAGCCCCAAACCATCCTGGTCACAACCTGCCATGTTTCAAGAAGATCAGGTTTGAAAGACTTTTTGTAGGGTTTGGTGTTTTTAACGGTTTTTTAACTGTTATAAATAACGTTTTTTAACTGCCAAACAACGGTTCTAATTTTCGAGAAGTAGTTCTGTACCCGTGCAAATGTCACAACGGCTATTTGAAGAAAATCAGAGGGAAAAAGATGTCTTTGAAACCGTTATAACAGTTTTTTTACGGTTTTAAACGGTTTTATTTTTTTTTTTTAGATTAGCCTAAAAACCATCCTCGGGTTACAAACCGATGTACCTGCCAAGTTTCATTACAATCGGCTGAGCTGTTTTTGAGTCTATAGCGTACACACACACAGACAGAATTTGCCATTTATATATTAGATGTGTGTGTGTGTGTGTGTGTGTGTGTGTGTGTGTGTGTGTGTGTGTGTAGACGCACACATCGAATACCAGTATCTCACTCTTGACGCTTACGTCCTCTAGCGCATCAATGTAATCTTTCCTTGATGTTGTCTGATGTGTGTATTCCAGATATATACAAAATATGCTTCAGGTTCCTCTCTCTCTCTCTCTCTCTCTCTCTCTCTCTCTCTCTCTCTCTCTCTCTCTCAACGAGTGTATCCATTGCTTATTTTATATAAACCAATGATCAATGGACAGAGGGTAACACAGACGTTGGGATGGAAAGTCTAAAAAGTAAGAGAGAGAGAGAGAGAGAGAGAGAGAGAGAGAGAGACAGAGAGACAGACAGACAGACAGACAGACAGACAGAGACATCCGGTAATTACCTGGATTTTTAGCAGTTGCGGGTTGTCGTGTGCTTTGAGAACTGGTAGCACCATGCCATCACAGTCTCTGGCTGTTTTGGGCCAGTTTTCAACGCTTTCATGTCAAAGACAATGAGGTAGAAGACAGCACTCCACTTCCCTGACGCCACTTCGCCATGTTGACAATGAACAGAAGACCAGAGGTGTCGTGCTGGGTTTTGCTCCTCTCGGACTTGTACTGAGGTAGCTTACGTCTTCGCTGCAATCATGGACCTAACCTCTCTCAGAACAAGGACAGCATGAGGCAGTCACGACTGCAGTGGGCCAGCTTGGACAGAATGGACAACTATGGGCCCCTTATGATAACAGCTGACCGTAAGCTAACTGCAGCGCACACTCCCTTGCGGATGTAGTCTACCCATTCTTCCCCACAGCCACTGCGCAGTATGTGTTGTCCATCACACCAGCTTCCGTTAGCTCGTGCCTTTAGCAACATTCCCATACAATAAAGATACTGTTTATTACTTGCATACGAGATTTCTTTCTCGGGCTCTCTCTCATAGTGACCAGGGCGAATGCAGACAAAGGCACTGACACGGTTCTCACTGAACGCGCATAAGCAGACGATACTATTAATATGCATCCACTTTTCAGGTGGGGAAGGCTGCGTTACTGTGTTTCATTACGGAAATTATATTTTCTTTTAAAATATCTTTTTCTTACAGTGGATCCCATATTCAGTGCATTAATTACAATACCCGTGTATGTATGTATTTATCGACAAAAGCGCAGAAAATAAACGCAAAAAAATGCTTTGTTTGGGAATGATGTAAGGATATGGTGCTGCTCTTACCGCAGGGGGCCCACAGACATCCCCTCAGGCGGCACTTACAGTGAAACAGCAAACCAGCAACTCTGTCTGACATTGTAGGCACACTCAACTCCTAGGCTTTGAGGCTGGACACGAAGATTGGGAAAGGTGAAAGAATAGATCCACACCGTGCACAAAGAGTATGTGGCCAAGAGGGACGAGCTGAGGGAGGAGATCGTCACACTCTGTGAACAGAATGTGGACCTTCATAGGAGGAACGACGATTTCAGCCGGAGGATTGCTGACCTGAGGACGGACGACCTCGGAGGACAATTCATGTTGAATAACCTCACATTTTACGGCTTACCGAGAAGGGAGAACAAGACAGCGGGAGAGTGAGAAGTATACCGTCCCATGATGTGGAGTTTGACTGGGTTCACCGGTTAAGTTCTAGACTTCATTCCCCCGTGATTGCCAAATGTGTTTTCTATAAACAAAAGGTAGATGTGTGTAAAAAGGCAATGAAGACTTTTATAAACATATAAGAAAACCCAGGAAGAGGTTGACTCCAAACGTAAAGGAAGCTCTCAGTGAAAGCAAACCATCTACAATGGGTTTCTACCCTCCTCCTGATAGACGGCAAGAATATTCTATCGACTCTAGTGACAAGCTAGTGGAAAGAAAATGGAACATCGGTTGGCCCAAAGACATTCGGTGTGGTCTGTCAAAAGCGGGAACAGACCTTAGGGTGCACGGGTTTTGCTGTCACCCAGTGGCGGGTCTAACACAAAACTTGCACGTGTTGATTGTGAAACGGTTGAGCAAGTTAGCTGCGCTGGGCTAGCGATTCAGCTAGCGGCCAGTCTGAACACGTGTGTCTAAACATTGATCATGTGTTGGTCGAACCCGCATCCGTCAACGTGTATGACGCGTTTTATGACGGCACGTGCAATGCTTCTCTCGTAATTGCTGACAGTGTCAACCAGACTGTTTCTTTGCAAATAATAATTCTTCATCTTTTTCTTTTCTCCATTGGAATGTCAACGGTTGCCTAAATCATATGATGAAAATGTGTCTCTTTTTTGTTTGTTTGTTTGTTTGTTTTCTTCATGTATTTTGATGAAACGATCGAGGAAGATTTCCGTTCATCTGTATCTGTAGGTTTTCGTCGCATTTGTCATTTTCAAACCTGCCGTTAAACTCACATACACACTGATTCAGTTTCAGTTTCATCAAGGAGGCGTCACTACGTGTGCGATGTACGTGTCCATGTACGATACACCACATCCGCTAAGTGCTGAGACCACACTGCGCATGATTTTAAGCTGATGAATAAATGAATTAACAGCTAATATGAGAGAATTTAACAGGGTCTCGTGGCTACGACTTGGCAGATGTCTGGCCTACGCATAGCCCAACGCGCTGGTCAGACCTTGAGTGCCTACCTAAAATTGGTTGTGCCTTGTGTGTAGTGAATGTGCACGTGTATGTATGGATTTGTGGGCATGGGCCCATGTGTGTGCGCGAGCGCATATGTGTGTGCCTGATGTGCGTGTGCGTATGTGTATGTATGGGTGTGGGTGTGTGTGCACATGCACGTGTGTGCTCTTGAGTGCGTATGTGTGTTTGTCAGTACAACCATGGATTAATCAGACAATAAATTGGATTCAGTCAGTTTGTGTGCATGCACGTGTGTGTGTGTGTGTGTGTGTGTGTGTGTGTGTGTGTGTGTGTGTGTGTGTGTGTGTGTGTGCAAGCGCATATGTGTGTGTGAGCGCGCATGTGTGCCTGTGTGTGTGCGTGTGTATGCTTGTGCAGAAGTGCATGTGCATGTGTGTGTGATTTGTGGGTTTGTGTGAGCATACACACGCATCTGTATGTGTATGTGTACGTATACGTGTGTAAATGTGCATGCCTTTGTATGTGGGCACGCATGTGCACATGTGTATGCACGTGCACGTTCATCTGTATGTGTGTATGTGCGCACAGGTGTGCGTGTGGATGTGCACATGCACACATGTCCATATGTGTGTGCGTACGAGCGCATGTACGCGAGCAAGTGTGTGTGTGTGTGTGTGTGTGTGTGTGTGTGTGTGTGTGTGTGTGTGTGTGTGTGTGTGTGTGTGCACGCACGCGCATATCCGCATGTGTGCGCGTGGGTGTGTGCGTGTGTATAGTGACTGCGTGCAACTTTTATTGTTTGTTGGAAATGAATGTTCAGAAGATGACGTAGGATCAAAAACAAGGACATCAACATCAAATACAGCCTACACGTGCGTTAGCACACGCACGCACACACACACATAACAATAAGAACAGTAACTCTCCACCCTCTCACACACACACACACACACACACACACACACACACACACACACACACACACACACACAATGTTCGACATTTATCACAAATACCTATTATCCAATAATCCGAACGAGAACGCACATGTAAAATTTTGCAGGCATATATTAGGCGTACACAGAAAAAGCAATGAAATTGCCAGTACTTGCTGAACTTGGAAGAGTTCTTTTGCGTGAAGAAATAATGAGTCAAGTAGTCATGTTTTGGATCCATATAATGGAATCAAAGAAAGACTCATATCTAAGAGAAGCGCACGAAGATCTTGACCCATCATCTTCATGGAATCTTTTTGTAAAGATGATCTTAAGTAATATTGGAATGACACATGTATGGAATAACCAAAGTATACTTAACCCTCAAAGATTGCGTTATGCAATAGAGAGGAAGCTACAAAGTGAATACATACACGTTTGGGAAAAGAAAAAAGAAAGGGCGCCAGGGTTAAAATTTTATAATGACATCAGTAATAGATACAGGCTTACAACGTACCTCATCAAATGCACAAATAAACATTACAGGAAAGAACTTTGTAAATTAAGAATTAGCGCACATGACCTCGCAATAGAAAGAAGTAGATATTCCCATATTAAGCGTGAAGACAGGAAATGTACAACTTGCAATATAATAGAAGATGAGGTACATTTCTTAGACTCTTGTAAACGTTACGATAAAATCAGGAATACGTTTGAAAAAAACGTATCATAAACAAAATGGATATATATGATGCTACCTCATTGAAAATAAATACTTTGATGTCTAATGATGATCTTCAGGTTGAAATTGCGAAATATGTATATGACTGCTTTACATAATGACTTCTTTATGTAAAAAGAACAAATTATTATTTTTCCTTGGACGATGAGTTGTTTAATCATCGCCATCTTGTGTCCATAAATCCTTTATGGGCGTTTAGTAACGATAAAAAAAAAGTTTCAAGTTCAAGTTTCAAGTTTCTCACACACACACACACACACACACACACACACACACACACACACACACACACACACACACACACATGCTTACTCACACATCAAGGTTGCTCACTCAAATCCGTGGACTCTAAATAACACGCCTGCGTCACCCTACAGATGAGCACACACCAGCGCACACACGTGTACAGTATATGCTGGGGGCCGTGTGAGATTGAAAGTCCTATCTCAGTTGACCTGTGTTTGATCGTTTGTGTCTGAAACGCCCAGTATGAGTTTGCCCCAATCACTAGGAGTTCGCAGCATTGGCCTTGAGGTTATTCCAATGTTTGCATGGCTCGTGATGTTTCTTGCTCTTCACTTAAGTTTGGATGCGTGGCCGAGGCCGCTTCCGCTCTTCATGTTCAGATCTGAAAGTGGTATTGCTCTTTTTTTTTTTCTCTGCCTTCTACATCGTCCACTTTTCTGTCTAGATATTTCATCTTCTCATTCAAACTGCCATTTTCACTTTTCAGTTTATTCTGTTCTATCTTTAGGTCTGACACTTTCTGAAGAGAGAGAGAGAGAGAGAGAGAGAGAGAGAGAGAGAGAGAGAGAGAGAGAGAGAGAGAGAGAGAAACTCGAACCCGAACTCGAACATTTAATTGCACAAACGTCCTTACAATGTCTAAAGACATCCAAACAAAACGGAACACAATACATGTTATAAATAACAAAATAGACAAATCATGCAGAGCTGTAAGGGCACACACACACACACACACACACACACACACACACACACGTACGCACGTACGCACGCACGCACACACACACACGCACACACACACACACACACACACACACACACACTGAAATGTAGACCTCAGCCGTACAAAATTAATTTTTCATGGGCAGTGACTTCTTTCAGTTCTAAGCTTAAAACAATCTGTCAGATACTTTGCAATCATTAATGGGGTCAAACTTTGAAGGAAGTGTGAAATCGTGTTAAGGCAATTTCTCTGTATCAGTAATGAACGTGGAAATATTGCTTCACGTAAATGTGACAATGCACGACACACATAAATCAAATGAACTTCATTTTCCTCGCTTGCTCCACATAGTGGACAAGCTTGTAATTGTTTGTTATTATTGTACCTATATCGATTACAGTTTAATTCATTCATCCCCCAAGTCTAAATCTTATTACTGCATCTCTATACCGTCGTATAAGGAACGATAAGTAAGCTACGTAACATAGCCATCTTTAAAACTTCTATATTCGTTGAATCGTTCGCTTGAAGATATTTTGTCATGCCATTCTTGTTTAAAACAATCTTGCAGACGTTCTTTCAGGGCTTTTAAAAAGCCAACTTTGTTTCCTACTTGTTGTTCTGTCCACACGTAACCAAAGCCGTACCGAAATAATTGCATTTTAACATCAGTTATCCATGTTTTCATTCCTCTCTCGTCTAGCTGCTTCGGATGAACATACATAGCTTTAGGGATTCTATTACTCTCCATTTCTAATAGTTTTAACCAATATTTAACAGCCTTCATGATTCCATTGATAAAAAGAGGATGCCTGCCTTATTCCCCATAGATCATAGAGTTTGGGTGTCTTTGGGCTGACTGCTAAAAACTTCTTACATGCATACATATGAACACGTTCTATTTCTTTTACCCCTTTAATCCCCCATATCTCTGCTGCGTACAAGACAGGTGGTTGAATTTGGCGATCAAATAAACGTAAAAACACTTAAACGTCACAACATTCTATTTTCCATAATGCCCGAGATATGCCAATTGTTTTTTTCCAAGCTTTCCTTACTATCTGCTCCATGGATTTTTCTAAAGACAGTTTTGTTGTTAAGGTAAAGCCAAGATAACATATGCATTGACTACTTCAAGGACTTCGCCATTTAAGTACCATTTCTCTCTTGCTGCCAGATGGCCTCCTTTTCTGAATACCATAATTTTAGTTTTTGTTAAATTTACTATTAATCCTATTCTATTAGCCGCTTCTGCCAATACATTCAATTGGTTTTGTAATCCTACTACAGTGTGTGATACTAAAGCTATGTCATCTGCAAACAATAGAGTAAATATTTCTTCTATCAGGTTGGACAATACTATGCCGTGTCTCTCCATCTCTCCTTAAGTCATCTGCTACTTCGTTTATAAATAAACAGAAAATCTTGGGTGAAAGTAAGCAGCCTTGTTTAACACCCCACTGGCGACTCAAAGAACTCTGTGTAATCATAACCGACTCGCACACAACAAAGAACATTTTCATACATGCTTTGAGTAGTTTCAGCATTTTTCTTGACAATCCTTTTCTCGCCAGACAAGCCCATAGGTTATCACGATTTACAGAATCAAATGCTTTCTGGTAGTCTATGAAGGCTACATAAACTTTTCCTTTTCTCTGAGCCAAGCTTTTCTGTATTATACTGTAAAGAGTGAATATATGGTCTACCGTAGAATAGCCCGCTCGGAAACCTGCTTGCTGCTCTGTAATTTGTTTAGTTTCCTCTATCCATGTGCTCAATCTCTTATTCAAAATATATGTAAAGATCTTGTTGACTACGTTTATAAGCGATACACCCCTGTAGTTATCAGGGTCGTCAGGATTACCTTTCTTGTAAATAGGCACTATAATGAACTTCGACCGGAATTCAGGAAAGTGTCCTGCCTCAAGGAGGGCATTAAGGTACTTTAACAAAAACGGTATTGTATCAACAACGCTTTTTAATATTTCTGCTGGGATACCATCCCACCCACTAGCTTTATTTCTTTTTAAGTGTCGTATGGCCTAAGCTATTTCGTCTCTTGTTATCAGTTCGTCAGTAGTAGGACAATATTCAGTGGAGGGTTCAGCTGGCGTGGCACTTGGTCTTTAGTTGTATTCAAACGTGTGTCTCAAAATGCTCATGCCACCGTTCTCTTCGAACACTATTTCGGAGGACAGAACGAGCAGTTGTCCAGACTTTTGAGCTGTCCGAAACATGTGTCAGGGATTTTACCTGTTCCTTTCTAAATCGTTCTCGTTTTTCTTTTTGCATGTCTTTATATTCCTTCCTCTCTTGGCAGTATGCCATTCTCTTTTCTATTCTAGTTTTATTGTCCTTCGCATTTCTATACTGGCTTAATGCTCTTCTTGTGACAAGTTTCTTCGCCTTACAATCCTGATCAAACCAAGTAGGCTCTCTCCAGGGTTCATTACTACAAAGCATAGTTTTGGTCATGCACTGGGACACATCTTTTAAATAACAAGTAAATGTTTGAATTGCACTCTCTAAACTGACGTTTGTTAATGCTGTGGCTTCTTGAAGAAGAGAGACGGCCCTCTCAGTCTGTGTTGCTGCTACAAGCACATCTCTTTTATCTTCATCCCATATCATTTTTGCAAATCGTTTTTTTCTGTACCTCTCTAAAAGTACCATTGACAATAGTTTTTGTTTGATAAACATAGTTCCACCGGAAAATGCTGATACAGGACTTCCTTCCCACACACGAATAAAGGTCGAATTGTGACAAATCATGCGAACATAACATGTAGTCAATCACACTGTTTCCACACGTAGAAACGAAAGTAAATTTCCCCTCTCTATCCCCATCACAAAACCCATTTAGAATGACTAGTCATAGCCTTCACATAAAGTTACTAAGTGAGACCCAAAGAGATTTGTATTTTTGTCTTGTGATTGTCTTTCAGTCCAGTGTACACATCTTCAGTTCTCTCCCATGGTTCACGATCACAGTCCAAGACTGAGGCGACCAGATTAGACACTCCTACCCTACTATTTAAAATCCCCATATATGATAAAATACATGTCCTTGTACTTTTGTAATACATTTTTCAAACACGTATCTAAGTTTGAAATGTCACAGTCTATTTCAGCCTGCTGGTACCAAATCGAATTTTGAGGATGACGTACGTGCATACCATAACAACATCATGTTTTGATGATAATAACTGTTCTGAAAATTTACAGCAAACAATGTTTGGTAGCGAACACTCAATCTGTTTACAGTACTGGATAAATTTTTCTTTACAAGAACGATCACGCCTCCTGATTTTCTACCAGGGCCTATCTGATGTGCAGTAGCGAAAAAGCAATCATGCATTTGAAAGACATCACTGAGAAAGGAAACGTTATCAACGAAAGTCTCTACTAGACAAACTACATCAAACTTGCTGACATAATTTACAAAACCTTGTTCTTTGAGGCGGGGGGCCACAAGCCCACCTATGTTCCACGTCACCACCCTCAGGCAGCACTCAGTCGTCTTTGTCGCCATTGTCGCTACATCACCGTCTTGGACGGCCTGGCCACATCCCTATCTGCTGCAGGTGCGTGGAGGTCCCTGATTGATGATGCCCCGTGTGCCATTGCCCCGAGTAGAGTTGCCCTCGTAAAGCGCCGCCCCTGCCCCGTCCACCTTGCAACCCATGAGAAGGAGTATACGGCCCTTCGTGTCGATCTCCAACATCAGGGGGGGGGGGGGGGGGGGGGGGGGGGGGGGGGGGGGGGGTCAAGGCCCCGCGGTGGGTGCTGACTTGACATTGCAACAGGGCGACCAGCCATCTTCTTGTTGAGGTAGGGGTATCCAGTTCATCGTGACATCCAGGTGGAGGGGCTTCACGTCTCGACTGTTATTGTATTGAGGTACTGCTGCTGCCCTGCCCCACATAAGAAGTCTGATCTTTACGGTGTGCTGTCCCGACTCTGGTCGTTGTTTCTGCTGGTCCTGGTGGTGTTGCAGTTGGGAGAGAACAGTCGCGTTTGAGGGCGTGATTTGCAGGGCGATTGGTTGGCAATAGAAGACAATGCTGGTTTTCTTCCCGTCTACTTCGCCTTCATTATCCCAGTTGTGACTGCCAACTTTGTTTGCTCCGTCTTGACTTCATTGTTGGTGAGTTGGTGTCACGACTGGCTGCATGCAAACTGCTTGTTTCTCTCTTGTTGACAATTTGATTGAATGACGTCAAGCCTATAGCTTTCATGTGCTGGAAAATTCCGTGCTGACTGGCTGTAGAATTTCGTGATTTTTTGTGAGTGCGTGTCAAAGGTCAGCACACCATCTGGAGTGTACAGTTTGTCATACAGTTTGTCATAAACATTCGTTTTTGGAATGATACTGTTTCATCACCCCAATTAACCCCCTTCTTCTTTCTATCACAGTTTTGGAAAAATCTTCCGAGATTCCGAAGTTGGTACCTTTTAGTTTATAGGCGCTTCTGCTGACCCTTCCTCTGTCTTTAAAACTCAAGAATCGGACAAGATCGCCTTCCCGACTCTGTGTACTCTCTCGATGCTCACTGCCGTGTCTATCTTCAGTCTGTCTTTGATCACCTGCCTCACCATCCTCTCACAATCTTTCCCATGTCTCCTTTTTATCAGTCTGTGGGTGTGTTTATGAAACACTAAGTTCTGTCGTCTACTTTGATTTTCTAAGCAGTCTAACTTTACTTCTCTTCTTGTCTGTCAAATTTCTCTCCTTGTTTCAGCACTTGTTCTTTCAGTCTGGAGTTTTTCTTCCGACAGCACTTCCACAGTTTCATTGAACATGGCGATGTCGTCGTGTGCTCTATCATGTGCTCCATCCCCTGCAGTCGTGTATTCAATGTGTCTTGTACGGACATGAAACGTTCCTCCATACACTCTCTCATCTGGCTTTGTCCTCTGATCAAGACTCTAATGTCACTGTGCAGTTCTTCGTTGCTCACCTTGTTTGTTGCCAGTGCCATTGGATCTGTTTCTTTTGGGCTTCGGTGTGGATTATTGACATTTTGAGCAGCACATGGTGACGGTCATTTTGAAAGGGCTGGTACCGTTCTCTGTGTCATCTGTCATTGATTTCGTGGGCGAAAACAGGTCCAGGATTTGGGTGACAATCTCCACAGCACAACAGATGCAAGGCCACAAACACAAACAAAATAATGTCCGATCTGTTGCGGGTTTTAATGAATTGGGCTTTCAGTTTCTGACTTTGTAAGGCTCTTTCCGTCATAAACCTGATGTACACAGGGAGAAAGAAGCCGCAGGCCGACGAAAAACGATACAGTTCACAGGCATGCTTGGTGAGAGCTCTGCTTTGCGATGTGTTCACTTCAGCGGTCAATCAGACGAGACGAGAGAGAGAGAGAGAGAGAGAGAGAGAGAGAGAGAGAGAGAGACTGACTTTGATACTTTATTGTCATTACCAAAGAGGTCTTTTTGACAAGGAGGGAGGCCTGGGTGTAAACAGAACAATTACATTTCCTTCTTCCTCTCCTTGCAAACAACACATTTATTCCCAGTGTGTAACAAATCAAAGGTTAACGAAAACAAATAAATCGTAACATTTCCTTATGTCCTTACACAAAGGAGTAATACGGTAAGGTTTTAAAAAAGAAATTCGTAATATTTTAGAATTTTATAGAACAAAAATAAACCACTCTACACACACACACACACACACACACACACACACACACACACACACATATATATATATAATATATATATATATATACACACACACACACACATACACACACACACACACACACACCACACACACACACACACACACACACACACATATGCACATTGTGTTCTTTTCAACTTATATCCAGTTCCTTTTAATCTACCTTATTCTTTATTACCCCTAGCGTTAAACATAACTATTATTCATACATATTCAAACATGTGCTTGGATGCCTTATTGTTATTAAAACATTTCCATCGAAATCATCTTAGTTTACATCTCAACCATGCTTGTACTGTCCTCAGCTTTCATCCTTGTTCTTTATGTTATACTGCATATCCCAAGTTATCAGATTTTACTTTCAGTTCATACGCAAATCCTGAATTCAAATCATGCACATATAATCATGCACACATACACGCATATAAATTCAAATCATGCAAACATTACTCCACACTACATAACCAGTCTTCACAATTTAATATGGTAATATAGTATCATCATCTTCATAGCATGATAACATCATTGTGTTATGCACTGCATGTAAATTCTTGATGAATCCTGTCTGACCTTCTTTGTACATTCCATTTCTCTGCGCATGCGCCTCATATTTTAATGCCGCCCCTGTTGACCTGTGTGACCCCCATATCATAAGCCTAGTTAAGCAAACGTCGTTTTGCATTTTCCAGTTGCAAGATGACGTGTTTCCTTGCTGAAGTATTTGTTCATTATTTATATATTTACAACTTTGGAGTTCATGCATATTCGAGGTTCACTGGATTTACTTATATACATGATCTGATTCGGATTTCTCTGTCATCTTGAAACAGGTTGGTACATTTCTATTTTCCGTTTGCTCGTGTGATGTTAGTTAATATTTGTTGTTACGTTCCACATTGAACTTACTCGTCTTCTTCATTATGCAGTAGGTTACGTTAGGAAAGACAGGATTTTACCCTCTACTATCAATCGACACAAAGTGAAACTTCCATGAAAGCTGTTTCAACCTCAAAACAATAATCGGATTCATAATAATAATAATATATTTTCTACTTGGGACAGGGTCCCTTCGAGCGAGCGTAGAACAGTAGTGGGTCAAACTAGATCTGCGTGGTTGAGGCGAGCCACTCCGCGCGGGCAGCACATCGTCGCTCGTCTCGCGAAAGAAGACGCAGCGGGCCACGCAGAAAATTGCTCTTGTTTATCGCTCTAAAGTTAGCCATTGACCCAGATTCTCAAAAAAATCCCTTCTTTACACGCACGCATCACAATAAGTATGTATATTTAGCTGCAATATGTAGAACACACAGGGGTTTGTACTAAATAATATCACTCTACACGAAACTGGTCAGCACTCATTTTTGTTCACCACTAATACTTATCAAACTTGTATGTAATAACAACATACAGTATCCAATTTGCAGCACATTCAATCTAATCCTGTTTTATTTCATTTTTTGTTCCTTTCCATCTCCTCTTTACTCTCATACGTGTTATTAAAATTTCTATCCATTTCATACAAAAAAAACAACAAACAAACAAATCCTTTTCTATCTTTCCCTCCTTCTTTCTAATTTCCATATATTTAACAAGTCAGTTTTTAACCTGTAGGCCACATTGCCAGCCCTTGAGCTTTAATCTTATAATTGATTTTCTCTGAATTTGAGAGCATAAAAGATGTACACAGCTACATCCCGCATGATCTCTGTATTTTCGTTTTGTAGTATATTATCTAATCTGATCATGTTCAAATTGTTAAAAATGTTTAGCTATGTATTTTCACTCTTAATTGGTTATAAGTTGGACATGCTGTTAAAAAGTGCATTTCTGTTTCATCTACAGGACAAAAGGGGCAAGTTGCAATCACCAAACTATCAGTGTATTTCCTATTGATGTGTAATTCATTTATTCCTAGTCTTATTTTTGTTAATGCTTTCCTAAATTTAGTTATAGTGATTTGATGCAGATATTCTTCTGTTTGATGCAAGGTTTTGAATGTATAGTATGTTGTGAATCTCTCGCTCGTGTTTGTTATTTTCTCATCCTATCCAGACATCCTTTTATTCCTAGAGCCCAGTTTTGTGTTTTTTTAGTTTTAGTTACTTCTTTTTCTTTCATACGCTTCTTTTGGAATCCTATCAGGTGGCATATTTACTAAATGGAGCCAATATCTAATTGCTTTTATTGTACTACTATCTATATATAATGGGTATCTGCCTAACTCTCCATACACTAGATTATTTGGTGTTTTCTTTCTTACCCCTAAATATTTTTACATGCAAGTAGATGTACATTTTCTACTGCTGAATACATAGTTAATCCCCATACCTCAGCTGCATATAGTAATAGTGGTTTGATTTGGGTATCAAATAATTTGAAATAGATATTCATGTCTATATGTCCTAAACTGTACATGGTTTTCATTATTTCAATCACCTTACCTTTAGCTCTACCTGCATATTCTGAGAGGGAGATATCTGCCGAGAGTTTGGTTGTCAATGTATAACCCAAATATTTATAACTATTTACAACTTCTATTTCTTCACCTTTAATAATACCATTTCTCTGCTCTTCCTAAGTATCCTCCTTTCCTGAATACCATGACTTTTGTTTTTTGTAGATTCACTGTTAAGCCTATTTGATCAGAGGTCTCTTGGAGATTTTTAAGTTGATTTTGTAATCCTGATGGGGTTGTCGATATTAGTGCTATATCATCAGCAAAGAGTAATAGAATAGTTTCCTCAGTTCCTGGTAGAAATTGGTAGCCATGTCTTCCTCTCAATGTTACCTTTTCTGCCACTTCTGTTATCAAAAGGGAAAAAAAATAAAGGAGATAGTAAGCACCCTTGTTTCACTCCTTGAGGACAATCGAAGAATTCTGTCAGTTCATTCCCATGTCTCACACATGCCTGAACTGTTTTGTACATTCCTTTTAACATGTTTAACATTTTAGTAGATATTTTATGTTTCTTTAGGATTTCCCATAGCTTATCCCTGTTGACTGTATCGAACGCTTTTTGATAGTCAATAAATGCTACATATAGTTTGCTTCTTCTTCTTCTGCCATACAAGCAATTACTTTATCATTGATACCAAAGTGTAAATATGGTCTATGGTAGAGAAGTTTTTTTTCTAAATCCTGCTTGCTCTTTGCTTATTTTGTTCTCTTCCTCTGCCCAGTTGTATAATCTTCTGTTTATTATAGCTGTGAAGATTTTACTTAAGATGCATAATAGGGAAATACCTCTATAATTTCCTGGAGTTTGTTTATCACCTTTTTGAAAAGAGGCACTATTACAGCTTTTGTCCATTCTATAGGAAAATAACTATCCTCAAATATCTATTAAATAATTTTATTAGAAATGGGGTTATGTGTTGTTCTTGTTAAAAAAATTCAGGTATTCCGTCTAGTCCAGATGCTTTACCTTTTTTCAATTTCTTTATTGCTAGACTTATTTCAGTATTAGTTATCTCTTCATCTAATTCTTGTATATGGATTTCCTCTTCCTCAACATCAATGTTTTGTTGCACCCTTTCATTGTTGGTTTGCGCTTCAGGTAACTGCGGATTGAAAACACTTTCGAAGTGTTCTTGCCACTGTGTCATACTTATTGATGGTAGTGTAATCATTTTCTTTTAGTGCTTTTTATAATGTTCCAAAACATCTTACTATCTTTTTGGTTTTGTATGAGTGCCTCGTATGTTTGTTTACTATATTGTTTTTTTTTCTTCTCTCTGATTGTTTCTTTATATATTGTTCTTTTGTTTTTCATATGACTCCTTTCTTACTTCATACAAATTTGGGTTTTTTGAATCTGTTGGTATGCGTCAGTGTACATAATGCGTGTCTAGCATCTTTTTTCTTGGCTTTACATTCCTTATCATACCATCCATTTGTTGTTTTGTTATCCCCTCCTATGCCTATATTTACATACATACTTTTACCAGCCTCTTTTAATAGTTTATTGAAATTTTCTATGCTTAAATCTATATCAGTATCTATCCCGTCTGTAATCTGTTCTAGTAAAGTTTTTTAAATCTCTCTGTTTCCATATGCTGTATATATTCATGTTGTTTTGCTGGGTCCCATCTAATTTTCTTTACAACTTTTCTCTTAGCTTTGTCTTCCTGGGGGACTGGCAATGTGCTCTGCATTACCATACTGATTGGCAAATGATGAGATTCAATTCTTTCATGAATAACACAATTTTTTTACATACCAATCAACTCAAATGAACATACATAATAATCAATTGTACTGTTCCCCTCTATCAGAATAGAATGTGTATGCACCGTCAAAGTTCTCTGCACTTAGTCCATTTAGAGGAGTTAATTTAAATGTTGTACAAAATCTATTAATTTTTTACCCAAACCATTTGTAACAGAGTCCATTGACCTTCGTGCACACACATCCTGATCATTGTTTGATGAGTAATCATCATCGTTTACACTCAGACCCCATTCCCCTATACGTGCATTGAAGTCTCCTCCAATAATATAGTAAAAGTCATTTCGTTGCTCTATTAGTGTTAGTAAATATTGCTCTAGTAGTTCTAAGGTACATGTATAGTCCTTATCAAAATAGAAACGGCAATCTACTGGGTGTATATATCCCAAAAAAACATAATATCCTTCCCACAGTTTAACAGATTTTCAGATATACGTATACATAATACATTTTTTATCCCCGTGCTTATTAACTGGACATAGTCAGACATTTCTTTTTTGATTAACATAACATAACAACCCCCCTGAAGGTCTGCCCATTTTGGTAAATTTTACAGCTGGACAATGGGTATATAAAAAATCTGAGAATTTTACTTCAAAATCAAATGATTCTAATGTAAAAGTTTCGCTCAGACAGCAGATATCAAATGATGTAATATATTCTAAAAAAATCTGGGTCAGTTAATTTCTCAAGCAGACCTTCTACGTTCCAGCAACCAAAATACAGCTTTTGCTTACCTTCTTTAATTTTCATCCTTGTTCAAATTTCCACTTTCATCCTCCTTCTCGTTTTCACTCATTCTTGTCTCATTCATTTTTTATCTCATTTACCGTGTGTTGTATCACAATCCCATCTTTTCTAGCATTGTTGTTTAGCTTGTAGTCTGTGTGTTGACTTGTAGTGGCATTATTCCTTGAATTTTGTGAGTGACCTTGGCCTAATTTTCATATTTTCTCCTTTTCTTTTTCTTTCCTTCCGGTCTTTCTTCGTTGATTGAAAACATGTGTATCCAGCTGAGTAAGATTGTTTGTTTGTTGTTCTTGAAGTGTTTTGTATCAGATCTTAATGCTTGTTTTCCTGATGAGTGTTGTTTGGGTTTGGTTTTTCCCCCCTTGTTTGATTTACCTCCTTCACTATCAGAATATACCATGCCTTGTGTGAGTATAGTTTCTTCAATTGTAGATTGTCGTGTATTCGATGGTTGTCGTCGTACCCTTATCTGATCGTCTTTTGTAGTCATATCTTCTTTTCCTTCATTGGTGGTTTTATTGTGTTAGGCTATCATCTGTCTTTCCCTTCTCTATGTGTGAAGATAAATCATACCGTGAATGAGGTGTAGTCGGAGATTGTGTCACAATCTCTGTCTCAGTCATGCATGCTGTGTTTTATCCCTAAGCTATCTCCTTGAATGCTCCAGATACTGTCCAATTGATCACTATTTTCATCCTGCACGCAAGCCTGTGTGTGTACTAGAGGGTGTGAGGGCATCTGATTAGGGTTGCCTTGACCTGATTCTGAGGGTGAGGAAATGCCTGTAATTTGGTCTATACTGACATCGGTGTTGTTTGCCCTCGTATGTTTTCCCCGTGTACCACTTTTTTCTGCCACACCCCTTTTCGCACTTTCACTTACTGTCTTGTTTTCCTGTTTTCCCTTCACCATTCACTTTCTTTCCTTCCTTTCACTCTTTTTTTTTCTCTTCTCACTTACTCTCTGTTTCTCAGACCTGTTTTCGTGATTTTCTGTTCCACTCTCTCTCGTCCATAAGATCCCCCCCCCCCCCCCCCCCCCCCCCCCCCAAAATGACAAAAACTCAAAGATCGCTGCCTCATTCATTTCCTTCTACACTTACATCTCTCTCAACTCCATTTTCTCCCCCCATTCACTCCTTTCGCACTTTTTTCTCTTACCCATCATCTCTTCCACCTGTTCTTTCACTCTATTTCTATCTTCCTCTCTTTCTTTCCTCCCAGTCTTCTCATTTTCTCTCATCCCTCATCCCTCTCACTCTCATCCTCCAATCATCAAAATTTCTAACACCACTTGCACTATAATTGCTTTCATTCCTTCTTCCTCTCTGTATCCATTGTCCATTTGTGCCAAATTGTTTTCTGGAAGTATTTTCATATCCGTAGTCCTCTTGCTGCTGGTGCTGTCTATATTGTTCATGTTGGCTGTCATTCTGTTCTGCTCGTGGTCTGTATTCTTCTCTTACATACAGTCCCCCCCCCCCCCCCCCCCCCCCCCCCATAGTACCCAACTTGCCTTGTGCCCTTAGATCACGTAGTTGGTCAGCTTGGCGTTTCGTCCTGTCTTGAGACACTCGTATGCCTTCCTTCTTCATCTTCTCGCGCGCCTTTCGGTTCTGTAGAATCTTCATGGTGTCTCCCCACCTGAGGAAACGCACGATCACAGGTCTGGTTCTCTCTGCGGAAGGGTCCGGTTTGCTTAGCCTATGTGCGCGTTCTATTGCGTCGTCGGCCCATGTCTCTTCTTCCATGTATTTGTCTAATGTCTCTCTGATCACCTCATCAATCTCTCTCTCTTGCTATCATCCGTACTCTCTTTGATACCAAAAAAAAAATTAAATTAATCTGTCTAGAATAACTTTCAATTCGGTCCATTTCTTCCTCCATTTTAGTAAGTCTGTGTGCCATATAGTCTTGCGTTGCCCCTAAATGCCTTACTGCTGTTTTTGTTTTCTTGTATATCTTGCTTGGTGTCTTGAACATCCTTGCATAATTTATTCAGTGTGTCCACCATATCTGATTGTTTTTTGTTCCATCTTGTTGATAGTAGTGGTTTGTGACTTAAAAGAGTCAGTGAGTGTTGTTATTGCCGTGAAGAGTTGTCATCTTGGTGTCTATTTTCGTGTCTAAGTTGTTGAATTTCACTTCCATCTTGTCTTCTAGCTTCTTGTTTTCATGTTCAATTTTCTCGTTAAAGCTCATAGCTGGTCCTGGGCCCGGGTTGGTCTCTACATCATTGAATAAGGATAGTCGTCTGCGCATATAGGCTAAGTGGAGAACGAAAAGTATAGCTACTAATGGAGACAGACTATTCCCTAACTGTATCTGTGATGTTGGGAAGACCGTACCTTTCATGTCTGTCCATCAAAGTTCTTTGTCTGTCGTGCTCTTCCCTATCTCTGTCCATCTTGCTGTTGGCGTTTCTATAGACCACGGAGGTATGAACACTGGCCCACTTTCGTTTCTCCTTACAGTCATTGGTTGAATCGATGGCACTGCTTGCGTTTGCGGCAAAGTACCGAAGTTTAATACATTACTGCCGAACCTGCCACTGACTTCGGTACCAAACGCCACTCTTGTAGTATCACGGGCACACGCTAAAGTCAGTGCATATCCCCACAGGAGCACAAACCATATCAACACATCTTTCACTCCGGCCACTCACCCCCTTCCGCCATCTTTCTTTCTCTTCCCCATCCTTCTGCTCGCTAGCAGCAGAGCACAACCGAACCGATTCTGGCACGCCAGATGCACAAATCCGCCATGACTGAGTAGTTTCACGTCTTCAAATACTTCGTATCACTTTCTACAACACTCTGATATCCTTAGCCTTTTGCGAACCACACTAAAGGTCAAAATAAACGGAACTCCAACACTCACTGGCTATC
>JADBJO010023882.1:17500-25931 GCA_016801955.1 Conus betulinus | reverse complement strand
TTTTAAGAACAGTAACTTCAGAACTAGTTTCCGCCTTCCGTCCCTAGACGCAAATAATAACAATACTCGTCCTCATAATTTTCGTTCCTCTCCCCGTCCTGATGTTAAAATTTTTCGACCCCGACAGGCGAAATCACAGGACTGACACTACGTTTTTTTTTGCATATGTAATCCAAACCCAATCCGAAAATGAGACGGATATGTGGAAATTTTCACAGACTTTATAGTGTTTTTTTTGTGTTTGGTTTTGTCTGATTTTTTGAAATAAAGAACCCAAAGTCTGCAAAACTACATCCCCCTCCGTCCATCGGCATAGGCTTTTAGAGATCCTCCTGGCTGAACACATGAAATGGGAAATCGGTTCCTTCCTTGCCTGTGAGCTTGTGACACGAATCAGTCATGATTGTAACGAACACTAGGGTTTTGCCTTTTTTCGTTGTCGGCGTCTCGCAATGCCAGAGGAGCGTGGGCGGACGGTCCTTTCCCGGTGATTCTGATAGATACTGGCACCCAAAACAAGGAAAACCCGCGGCCCCCACACCCCCCACCCGCCCCCACCAATTTCCCTGGCCCTCATCCTGTTCCGTTAGGGCCATATCTACTAGCGTGGTCTGGAAGAATTAGTAAAACTTTCTGTCAATGGAAACCCGTTTGGGATTGGTTTGGGAATGGAAAACAAGCTTGTACTTATCGGTTCAGCTCTTGTACTTTCCTCCCCCCACTTTGATTTTTTTTGTCAATATTCCACACTCCCAG
Source organism: Conus betulinus (assembly GCA_016801955.1). NCBI lineage: Eukaryota > Metazoa > Mollusca > Gastropoda > Neogastropoda > Conidae > Conus > Conus betulinus. The sequence goes on along the minus strand of JADBJO010023882.1, from coordinate 25,175 downwards.
CCACCTCTAATCCCACTACTTACGTGTCGTCTATGTAAAGCAGCTGAAAGTAATTATGGGCAGTTTTGGGTGGATGGGAACAGGGGGAAAAAACAATTTGGGCTGGGGTGGGGGGGGGGTGGGGGGGGGGGGGGGGGGTGGGGGGGGGGGGGGGGGGGGGGGGGGGGGGGGGGGGGGGGGGGGGGGGGGGGGGGGGGGGTGGGGGGTGGGTGGGGGGGGGGGGTGGGGGGGGGGTGGGGGGGGGGGGGGAGGGGGGAGTGGGGGGGGGGTGGGGGGGGGGGGGGGGGGGGGGGTGGGGGGGTGTGGGGGGGGGGAGTGGGGTTGGGGGGGGGGGGGGGGGGGGGGGGGGGGGGGGGGGGGGGGGTGGTGGGGGGGGGGGGGGGGGGGGGGGGGGGGGGTTGGGGGGGGGGGGGGGGGGGGGGGGGGGGGGGGGGGAAGGGGGGGAGGGGGGGGGGTTGGGGGTTTGGTTGGGGGGGGGGGGGAGGGGTGGGGGGGGGGGGGGGGGGGGGGGGGGGGGTGGGGGGTGGGTGGGGGGGGGGGGGGGGGGGGGTGGGGGGGGGGGGGGGGGGGGGGGGGGGGGGGGGGGGGGGGTGGGGGGGGTGGGGGGGGGGGGGTGGGGGGGGGGGGGGGTGGGGGGGGGGGGGGGGGGGGGGGGGGGGTGGGGGGGGGGGGAGGTGGGGGGGCGGGGGGGGGGGGGGGGGGGGGGGGGGGGGGGGGGGGGGTGGGGGGGGGGGGGGTGGGGGTTGGTTGTTGGGTCGGGTGGGGGGGTGGGGTGGGGGGTGGGGGAGAAGAAACAGAGAGAACAAGAGCTGATAGGGTTTGTGGTGGGTGTGCAGAGAGCGAGAGTCAAGAGTGTAGAAAGTCAAAGATGCAGTAACACGGTTTCATATTGTGAGTGTGAACATTTTTTTTTTTCCGTTTTGTTTGTCACACCACAACACACACACACACCACACAACACACACCACACAACAGCACACCCACACCACAACACACCACACAACAGAGAGAAGATAGACACCACACACACACCCACATACACATACAACAGTGTCACACCCACACAACACCAACACACACAACACAGAAATTTACAGACCGACATGCACTACACACCCACACACACACACCACCCCGCTCTCTGCGACACACACACCACACACACACATCACACACTCACACTCACCACGCACGCACTCACTCACGCCCGGCGCAGCAACACACAACACACACACACACACAACAGCCCCCACACACACACACACACAATCACGGCTGTTGGTTGTTGACGGGTACAAACCAGATTGTGCCAAAGAAAATCTGTTTTCCTCCTGGGTAGGAACAAGCTGTGGGCAAGCTGGTGTTCAGTGGGCAGGACATTAACACATCAGTCACGTAAGCAAGGAGGCCCAGCAATCCCCGTGGCTACAGGAGACAGGAGCTGGCCAACACTCCGCTGGAGGGGGGCCACACCCTGTTGAGTCATTGTTGCACTTGGTTTTTCCAGCCACAGTTGGGAACAGAGGACCCAGACAGCAGTGAGGAACCACTGGGGTGTTCGACTGTGCTGGAGGTCGGTGCCGCTGCCGGTGCCGTCATCAATCGCGTCGTTGTAGTAGCGTTATCTGCGACACAGCGAAGACTGACAGGGAGTGTCGAGCAGTCAGGGAGGAGAACGTGCAAGTTCTCGGCTGTCAGGCAGACGGCAAACACTCTCCAGAGGGGGGGACACAGCTTCTCTGTCAAAAACAGCGTGTCCCCCAACACCTCCTGCTGCCACCCAGCGCTTCTCCATAGTTCGGAGAGCAGAGGGCTGAATTATCTCCCCTGCCACACTGGACGCTCAACCTGGAAAAAGCATGAATACAGTAACAAAAAATATGTCTTCATTTTCAAACCATCATTTTACGTCGCCCGGACTATATCTTGCCGATCAAGGGTCTTGTTTCGTGTCGTACGAATTGTTGAAATCCGACAAATCAATGAAATAAACGAAACGTGTGTCTGCAACAATTCTGTTCTATCCTGAAAAAGCTTGCACACAGAAGTTCCATGGCGGCGTTTGTATGTCGGTCCAAAAACCCACCGCCTTAGAAACGGTAGCACCACCGGAAGCCGCAAATTGAGGACCCATTAGCTAGCCAGTCAAAATCTCCCAGAACGGCACGTAGAACTGAAGATCGTGTCGGTTTTGTGGACACAGCAGGCTCCCTGTCTTTGCTATCTTCGACCACCTTCGCCACAGAGTGCTACTAACACATCCACGAAATGGAAAAAAAAGGTTTCACGTGTTCGTTTTCCCTGTCTGTATATATGGTATGGGGAAACTTCCTGTATGTTTTGTAACGTATTTTTCCTTCCATTAATGCAAACAAAGTACACCCACCCCCCCACCACCACCACCTTCTTCACCCTTACCCTCGTCCGTCTCCATCCTGCAACAGGAGTCCTTCTCACATCCTTTCCTGTGCCGCTGCATGAGCATACCGACCTCCCTCCTCATTCGGAAAAAAGGTGAATATTATTTGTGAAGGGAGGAGTGATTTTTCTTTTTTTTTTTTTTGTAATGTTCGTGGAACCTCCCTCAAAACGATGTAAACAGATTTAAAGGTAGTCAGTTTCTACTCTATTATTGATTTTTTTTTTTTTTCTATTGGACGTTTTAACCCAAAGAGGTAGAAGCTTGAAAAACAATCTGTCGTTGACACCACCATTCTTTCTTGACGACAGTAACTTTTTGCCATTTGCTTGTGACAAGTTTCTTTAGTGTCGAACGTTTTTTTTTTTTTTGTTTTTTGTTTTTTGGTTTGGTACATATAATGTTTAATGTTCATCTGTTGTAAGACACAAAATGATATGGTTTCATCTGTGTAAGGCACAACTCAATCCGTGAGATATTTTTTTTTTATCTGGTCGTAAGACAAATTGATGATATTGACCATCTGTTGTAAGACACATGAGACATCGTTCATCTTGTTGTAAAAGATACTTAATTATATCATCCATCAGTTGTGTCAGCCACATCATCATACTGTTCATCTGTTGAACAGACACATAATCATGTGGCTCATCTATTGTGACACACGTTTCATTTGTTGTACGATGTATTGATGGTGTCGTTTCTTTCCTGCACGAGACATAATTACATTTCTCCCCATCGGTCATCTGGTTAATAAAACACGATTATATCTCTCACATGGTGGCAGGAGACATTATCACGTAATGTTCGCCTGGTGGGTAAGAAACACACTAAATGGATATTGCTCCATCTGTTGTGTAATAAGTAGACATAAGCAATATGTTGTCATTCTGTTGTAAAGACACATAGCGATATGTTTCCTCTGATGTAAGACCACATAGTGATGTGTTTTTCATCTGTTGTGAGGACACATAGTGATACTGTTTCATCTGTTGTAAAAGACACATAGTGCTATGGTTTTATCTGTTGTAAGACCACATAGTGGTATGTTTCATCTGTGTTGTAAGACACATACATATCGATATGTTTTCATCCTGTATGTAATACACATAGTAGATATGTTCAATCTGTTGTAAGACACATAGCGAATATGTTTCATCTGTTGTTGTAAGACACACTAGTGATATGTTTCATTCTGTTTGTAAGACACATAGCGATACTGTATTCATTTCAATCTGTTGTAAGACACATAGTGGATATGTTTCATCTGTTTGTAAGGGACACATAGCGATATGTTTCCATCCTTTTGTAAGAAAACATAGTGATGTCGTTCATTCATCTGTTTGTAAGACGCATTAGTGAAGTATGTTTTCATCTGTTGTGAGAACATCTGTTTTCTTCTGTGAGACCATATTGTTCAGTAAACCCATGTTTCACTCTGTTGTACAGACACGTAGCGATATATTTCATCTGTTGTAAGACACATAGCTATAGTAGTAATGTCGTTCATCTGTTTTGTAAGACACACAGTCGATGGTCGTTCGTCTGGTTGTGAGACATAATTATATGGTCATCTGTTGTGAGACCCGTAATTATATTGCCCTCCGTTGTAAAGACCATAGAAACATATTGTCATCTGTCCGCTAGACTCACATGATGTCGTTCATCTGCTATGAGACATAACTTGTCACCGTTTCGTTTTTTGCACGACACTTCCAAGGCCTGCTCCAGCTGTGTTCCATACCTACAAACGCAGACACTTTTTTTTAGAGGGGGAAAGTGACTTAGTAGATAATACTTTCACCTCCTAAGGCAGAGGGGCGCCGGTTTCCCGTCTCGTCCAGCGCGGTTTTCTTCTTCTTCTTCTTCTCTGCTGCTGCTTAGCCGCTGCCTGCGGCTGCTTCTCCCTCCTCCTCCTCCTCTCCTCCTCTTCCCTCCCTTCCTCCCCCTCCTCCTCCTCCTTTCTCCTCCTCCTCCTCCGCCTTCTCCTACTTTTTCGCTCCTCTCCCTCATACTCTCCTCTCTCTCAGGATCATCTCTCGTCTCTCCTCTTCTCCGCCTCTCTCTCTTGCACATTGAACCTGATGCGTCGATCTGAGTAAGTAATCTCTGCAGGGAAAAGCAACAAGCCGACGTCCCCGTATGCCCGACTGCACGTGCTTAGCACATGTCACAGAGAGAAAAAAAGAAGAAGAAGAAGAAGGAAGAAGAAGAAGAAGAAGAAGAAGAAAAAGAAGATGGAGGAGGAGGAGGAGGAAGAAGAAGAAGAAGAAGAAGAAGAGAAGAAGAAAGAAAGAAAGAAAGAAAACAAGAAAAGAAAGAAAGAAAGAAGAAGGAAAGATGAAGAAGAACGAACAGCAACAACTACAAACGGACAAACACAACAGCATCAGCACCAATATAATAATAAAAGATTGACAAGAATAAGAACAAAAACAACCGACGAACAAGAAAAAAGAACAAGAAAACAAGAAACAGGCCAATGGATGTTTCTATGGAAATACTTTCGTGACAAAAAGCCCAGTTTGATCGATGACCCAAAATAATGCGTGAGTGGATATAATCGGTATGTATGGCACGGCTCTCTGGTTGAACGGGGTTGAAAAACGGTAGTCCTGAATTCACGCCCGAGAGATTTGATGAAACGACGACGCTATGGTCATGCCATATAAAACACATTGGCTTTCTCCTCTCTTCATGAAAACAAACCCAAACAAAAGCAACGACAACAAGCAAAAAAAAAAAAACATACTAATAAACAAACAAATGCCAAAGCAAAAAATAGATAAGGAAAAAAAAATGAATGGAAACTTAACAGATACACGAAAGTTAAGATAAAAGATATATATCAATCATCATTATATCATCGACGAGGGATTGATGTTGGATATCTTAGAATTTAAAAAAAAAAATGGCCAGCTTAGGATGAATTGCAAGTGTCTAGCAAAAATAAACCAAGAAAGACAAAGAAAACGAAAGAAGAGAGATATTAGATTTTGTATGGCTAAATTAGATTGTCCAAGCTCTGCAAGAAATCATTCTTGAAAAAAAAAAAAAAAGATTGTGGGGCGTGAATTCAAATCCAGATTTTGAGGGTGTATCCCCCCCCCCCCCCCCCCTTTTTTCCCTACATAGACCCACCGCCCCACCCCTTTCCCTTTTCACTCTTTTGCTTTCCTTCTTCTTTTTCTTTCATTCCCTTTTACCCTTTGCCAATTCGATGTAATTTTTTAGCTGCCTCCTGTATAATAGTATTTCTCACAAAAAAAAAAAATAAATAAAGATAAAATAAAAATAAAAAAACCAAAAAATCTGTGAGATGATCACGAAGATAAAAACTCGAATGATTTTCAACGACACAAGTGTGTGTGTGTGCGTGTGTGTGTGTGGTGTGTGTGTGTGTTGTGTGTGTGTGTTGTGTGTGTTGCGTGTGTGTGTGTGTCAGTACAAACACTATGTTAATCTGACAGTAAAATGGGTTCAGTCAGTCAGTCATTGTAGTGTGTGTGTGTGTGTGTGTGTGTGTTGTGTGTGTGTGTGTGTGTGTGTGTGTGTTGTGTGTGTGTGCGCGCGCGCGCGCGCGCGCTCGTGGGCGTCATGACATGTCTGTGCATAATTAAAAGCTGATGATTTTTGTTGTGAACAGACCCGTCCACACAACGTGGCGCGAGATGTCGCACACTTACAACACACACCACACCCACACAACACACACACAGCACACACACACACACACAATACACACACACACACCCACACACACACACACACACACACACACACACACACACACACACACACACACACACACACACATACACACAACACACACACACACACATACACATACAAGCAGCGCGCGCACGAATTGTTTTCACAACACAAGAACGCACGCACGCACACACTTGTTTTGTTTTCTTGATTTCCCCCCCCTTTGGATTGATTATTAATGGTTCTTAAATCACCCCCTTTTCTTCTCTCCTCGCTTTATACTCTCCATGAGAAGATTACTCTCATAATACTTTCCTGCTCAGCAATCGACCAAAGCGTGTTCGTCACGAAAACGTTCCTCTGTTTATTTTTCTTTTCTGTCATCCCGTTCGATAGTCAGGCCTGTGACAAGCATTATCAGTTGTATTGCTATGTCTGGTTTCCATTCGCTTCAGCGCTAAAGAACGTGATTTGCATTCGCGTTTTGAAGACATGAAATCAAATTCGAATACGGTCTGGGCCGGACTTTCTTTTCCGCTTTATTTTGTTACTCTTTTCTGTCTGTCTGTCTCTTGATTTTTTTGGGTCCGTTTTAATCTAATTTTTCTTCCTCTTTTATTATTTTTTTGGTTTGCATTATTCTTTCTGGGTTTTGTGTTTGTTTTGTTTTTGTTTTGTTTTTTTTTTTTCATCACAACTCCGCCTTTTCAAAAAAAAAAAAAAAACAATGAAAGATAGAAGGCGACTGGATTCTCTGTCCTCCCATCTCTTACTTTCATGTTGAATCGTTTCTTTACAGCTTTCCCTCCTTTCTTCCATCCTCCCTCCTATCCCCCCCCCCCCCCCCCCCCTCCTTTTTTCTGTTTTTGAATATCTTTCTTTCGTTCTGTCCCCTTTATTTTTGTTCTTCTCCTCTAAAGATGGAATAAACCACAAGGTCAATGATTCTCCCAGCTCTGATTTACGTCAGCTGATTATTTCCTGATGGTTCCGTCGATGTAGTCAGCTGATGGGATTCCCGCTGTTCTGATTGGTTTCCCGTCTGTCTGGGTCGCTCGTGGAGTTCAAGTTCATGAGGTCGGAAGACGTTAAGGCAACGACGGTTTCGATTTTGCCTGACGAATTTTTTAACTGAAAGAAAAAGAGAGAAAGATTGAACCAGGAGATACAATGGGGACAATGGGGAGGAAGGGTTGGGGGGGGGGGGAGGAATGGGGGGGGGGGCTTAAAGAAAAGGAAGAAATGAGGGGAGAAGGGAGGAGGAGAGGGATGGGGAGAATGATTCAGAGGAGAAAGAAAAAGAAAGAAAGAAGAAAGAAAAGAAAGAAAGAAGAAAGAAAAAAGGAAAGAAAAAGTTAGAAAAAGTTTAGAAAGAAAGAAAAAAAAATAGAAGAAAGAAAGAAGAAAAAGCTGGAAAGAAAAAAAAAAACAGTAAAAGCGAGAAATGTAAGGAAAAATGGAAAAAAAAAAGGGAAAATCATAGAATGAAAGAAACAGAGAAGAAGAAACAGAGGGAAAAGAGAGAAGACGGAGAGAGGGGAAGTT
>JADBJO010023882.1:10000-12500 GCA_016801955.1 Conus betulinus | reverse complement strand
ATTGCAAAGAAAAGACATGTTGAAAGGTTGGTCAAATGTGTCACAAAACAGCTGAGGACTTTATTAAAGAAGAAGCCCAGAGAAAACAAGACCAAAACATTCTTTTGAAGGTGCAAGACATTGACTTGGTTGCTCGAGAAGCACATTATCACAGCTCATGTCGTAAAGATTACACTAGAGAGGATGATAGGAACCAGAGAACCATCAAAGATGCCCAAACCGTTTGAACAGCAAGCTGCACACAAAGCTGCATTCTACCATATTGTTCAATATGTGAAGGACAGCATTATTGAAGGAAGCAATGTAGAACGGGTGACCATGTTAAGAGAAAAATATCAGCAATACATGCTTGAAAATACACCCCAGCATTACAATGAAAATTACAGAACAGGCAAGCTAAAGTCCAAGCTGGAAAAAGAATTTGGCAACCAAATACAGTTCTGGCAACCTAATTACAGAAGTAAACTCGTCTATTCGTCAGTTGTTCCCAAAGGTCAAGTAGTTGAGACAGCGTTTGAGACTGCTGCCTCTGATTCCAAAAGGCTGGAGGAAGCAGCTCTAGTTCTCCGCAGGATCATTCACTGTGCTCAGCGAGAAGCCCGGCCAATGCCCTGGCCCCCCTCAGCCAGTTTTGTGCTGAGTGATGCTATCAGTCCACCACCTTACCTCCAAGAGTTTATTTCAGTACTCATTACAGGAAGAAAAGAAAGGGCAGGAGTCATCAGAAAGAAATCAAAGATTGGCCAAGTCCTTTCCCAAGACCTTTGTCAGGCTGCATCAAGAGGTTAGTGGCTGATGCCAAAGCATCTTCTTCTTGGCATGACACTTCGGCACCCTCACAGGGAGTGCTGAAGTGATCACTCTGATCCATCGCTTCGGAAACTGTGCTTCCTACTCGTGCATCTTAGAGCTGGAAACAGCAATCTGCAAGGACATTGATGACAGAGTGACAGTTCTTCCCCCATCAATCAGACCAGACAGGAATGTGGTCACACATCTGTGTTGGGACAATTTTGATTTGAATGAAGAGACCCCATCTGGCGCAGGCACAACACACTGCTCATGGACTGATTATTCAGGAGGTTGCAGAGGGCAGTGCAGATGCCTTGGCTGAAATTCCTGCTTCTTTGCCTAGAACTAAAGATCGATCAGTCGCAAGCAGATCAACAGTGCTTGAGCCGTGCTTTGCAAAGAGCAAATGTGAACCGAATTTAGCAGTTACACTGACAGAAGCACCTCACATGGAAGAATCTGTAAAGTCATCTGACATTCTGTGGATGTGCAGCAGGGCTCTGGCCAAGGATAGTGCACAGACAGTTCCATCTTGGGCTGGATGGGTTTCTCTCACAGCAAGCAGTGCACAAAGCAGCTCCAACGAATCATCAGTGGAGTATATGCCTCCTGTCTTCGCTCCTATCACTGACAATGCAACAGTGCAGCATATCTTGCGCATATCGCAAGAAGCTTCCAAGCAGGTGGGCCAGCAGTATACCATAGTGACATTTGACCTGGCGGTGGCAAAGAAAGCCTATTCCATTGTGTGGCAGAACCCACAAGAGTTTGGTAACATCATCATCAGATGGGCGCATTCCACCTCACTTGTGCCTACATGTGTGCTTTGGGAAAAAGCCTGAGGTGCAGTGGATTCGAAGAAATTCTTGTTGAGTCAGGTGTTTGTGCCAGTGGGTCAATAGAGAAAGTCATGACTGGCAAGCACTACAACAGAGCTCTTAGAGTTCACAAACTTGTCTTGGAAGCTCTTGAATGTCTTCTTCTACAGGCATTTGAATCGTCAGAGAAGGACTTTTTTGATGAAGAAGCAAGAGCAGTGGTTCTACGCCTTTCCATGGATCCATCAGAAGACAGACCGTCAGAAGCTGTCACAAATGACAGCTGCAAAAGGATACTGTCCCGACTGTCACGCTTCAGAGAGCGAGTCAGCATTGCATTCCTTTACAGGGTGTGACACGACCAGTGCTTTTGTGAAGAAAGGAAAGCTGGTGGCTCTCAGACTCTTAAAAGCAACACCCAGAGTTCCTTGCCACTTTCAGTCAGTGGGGAAAATCTACTGAAATTCCAGCTCAGTTATTGCAAAACTTGAGCAATTCACATGCCTTCTGTATGGAGGGAGGTCCGTGACTGATATAAACAAACTGAGGCACCAGAAGTTTCTCGAACGCTTTGGAACTACTCCATCAGTCCTGTTGGACACCTACAACGGAGTGGACATGAGCCTGCTCCCACCATGCAGAGACTCATTGAGAATGCATGTCAAAAGAGCCAACTTCCAGGCGCTTGTCTGGAATGAAGCAGACAAGGCAACTGCAGCCATTCGTCAAACAGACGGCAATGGTTGGCATGTTGTGGATAAGAAACTGGAAATCCAGTGGACAGATCGCTTTTTCATTCCACAAGAACTAGTGGAAATCCTAGTGGAGCAGCCCCAGCAGGAAGAGAGGTGACGAAGAGTTGAAGAGTTCCCCGACTCTGAGGCTCTTGA
>JADBJO010023882.1:5000-7500 GCA_016801955.1 Conus betulinus | reverse complement strand
CTGCCTTCTCCTCAGACCTTCACAGACTCTCAGCAGACAGCCCGACTAAAGAGATCGGGGCGATAACCAAACTGATTTAACTGCAGGGACAGAGGGATGTCTACGAATTTTGAAGGAGACGTCTCACTTAATGTATGGATTTCACTGGGGAGAATATTCCAGGGTACCGGAGGCTGGTATGTAGATGGCGAGAGGTAGGGAGCAGGGCAGCTGGGAAAGTAGTCGCCAGAATCATCCTCCACAGGATCATCCCAAATGGCTGACGCCAGGGATACCGCCCTAATGCCTCATACTGCACAGAATTATGTTTTCACTGTATAACATTCGGTGATCCTTCACATTGTGGATCAAGACCCATGGAGCTGTTACTGCCATAAAATCAATTCTGGCGTACAATTCTCCAATCAAAGTTTCAGAGCTGTTGGTTACAATGAGCTTGTTGAAGATTATTCTCATTACCGTTTTAGAGCTGTTGACTACAACAAACTTGGCGAAGATTTTCTTGTCACAGTTTCAGAGCTGTGATTTACAACGAACTGTAAATTACAACAACTTTTTGAAGTTGAACAATGGCATATGTGTATGAAACTTTGGTGGCAATTTTGGGGAAGATTGCTAGGTGCAATGTCACTGTATTCAGATGGTTCAACAAATTTCTCGTGTGAAACATCTTGAAATCATACAGAAAATTCAGGATATTAGAAACAATCAACTTGATCATGTCAACATTTAAATGTCCACACATGATACGCCTGTAGCGTAACACATTTAGTATTGAATGATCAGAAGACGGGAGAGTAGAATTGTAGAATGGCCTATGCCTAGACTCGACGGATTATAAGAAAAGATAGACAATCAGATCGACATGGAAAGTGAGCACTGGAAACGAATGTGGATGTATGAACATGACATCGCTACAGAAACTAGAAATTATTAACCAGAAAAGTGCATTATGAGGTATTAAGAAGAAATCACATGCTGACAAACCTAGTTTAAGCTGTATTTTACTTAATTTGCCTTTTTGTTTGCTTACTTTTGATTTGCGTTTTATTTCGTGTAACAAATGTTTATGGACGAAACGTACAGAAATGCAGCTGATATATCAACTTTTCGTACTGTCCTCTTTATGCGCACCTGTAAGCTCAAATGTTTTTGATTAAAAATTCATTTGAAAGCACAGAAATTATCTGTGTGTTTGCAGATATTTTCACCCTTCCCCCCTTATCTGACCCGTCAGTCCCCTCCCCAACCCCTTCTCTATAACAGTTACATTCAAGCCAGTCTCGGGCATATTGACGAAGCTCCGCTTTGAGAAAGCGTACAGGTATATCTGATTAGTTCGTCCACCAGTGCGTGTACGAACTGTTTAGTTCTCGGTACAGTCGCCGTCCAGGTCAGGTATTCGTGGACGAATGCTGCGTCAAGATATCATCTCGGGTTTTAAAAAAAAAAGGGGTTTTTTTCCTGTCCTGTGGTATGTTATCATCCGTTTTACTCTCATCCCCCCCCCCCCCTTTCCCTGTGTCTGAGAGTTCAGTGGGGCATTTGAGGGCGTTGAACACATCGCTAGGGCACAGGCTAGGACATGATAGGTAGAGAAATGTCACAGTGTGTCAGGGAATAATTGTTAGGAATTATAACAAAATGGCAGATGATGAAGAAAAACGACTAAACCGGGATATTTAGAAACTGGGTTAGTTTGAAAAGAAAAGTGAAGAAGAGAAATAAGGAAACAAAGAAGGAGGAGGAGGAGGAGAAAAAGAAGAAGGAAAAAAAGAAGAAGAAGGAGGAAGAAGAGGACGACGACGACGAATAGAAAAAAGAGGAGGAGGAGGAGGAGGACGAGGACGAGGACGAGGACGAGAAGAAGAAGAAGAAGAAGAAGAAGAAGAACAACAAACAACAACAACAACAGCAACAACAAGAAGAGACAAACAACATAAAGAACAAAAACAACGGGAACAAGAAGAGCAACAAGAAAAGCAAGTACAATGGGAACAAGAAGAAGAACAGAAAAAAGAGAAAGAGAGAAACAATTAAACAAGAAAAAAATACACAACGACGACAACAACAACAATAACAACAATAACAAGAACAACAACACCAAACACAGGAACAGCATTCGAAGAAAGAATAATAAACGACGACGACAGCAACAACAGCAGCAGTAGGAGCAGCAGCAGCAACAACAACAACAACAACAACAACAACAACAACACCAACAAGATTCTGAGAAATTCCACGCAAGGAGAATAACATCATTGTGAAACCTGACATGACTCCAAGCGATAGTTAGTCTCCCGCGCTCTCAAAATGTGATGTTGAGGCCAAAGCCTTTGAACAGCGCTTTAGTTTAATTAAACAAGTCCTCAAGCGAACCAGTGTTCGCACTCGAACGGGAAAAAGGAGTGATGTAAAAGCATAATCCAAGGGAGAGAAAAAAGACATTGGCGCATGCTCAAACTGAATTAGTCTGTCGCTAGGTGGCCTCCGGAGAAGT
>JADBJO010023881.1:0-25931 GCA_016801955.1 Conus betulinus | reverse complement strand
GTTAGAAATGCTGCTGAAATGAGGAAATAGAATGGGATTTGATTCATGAACGAGTACAACGATGTGACGTGAAAATTGCATGAATGTACAGAATTATGAAACAAAGCAAGGCAAATAAAATATGTGAAAAACTGAATATTTCGTTTTCCTGTTGTTCTCTCTCTCTCTCTCTCTCTCTCTCTCTCTCTCTAGCCCGGCCTCGCTCCTCTCTCTCTATCTTTCTCTCTCTATCTCTTCTCTTCTCTCTCTCTCTGTCTGTCTTCTCTTCTCTTCTGTCTGATTCTCTCGTTTCTCTCTGTCGATTCTTCTGTCTGTCTGTCTGTCGGGGGAGGGAGGCAGTGAGGAGAGGGTGGGGCGGTGGAAGAATTAAAAAATATCTTCCAAGTGGATGAGATTTAATAAGAGTAACAGCCAACATTGCCAGGCTCCAACCGTTCTCATAACTGGGATTAAAAACACTTGACAAAGTCAACGGAAGCTTGAAGGACTTCATCTTATCATGAAGAGGCTGATGATTTTTGTACTAGTACAGTCAAATAAAAAAACTGAGGGATATCAAGAGTCTGATCACATGCACAAGCAGGTGCCGGTTTTAAATACCTACCTAACCAACCATTAACCCGCAGCCTATGTACAAGGTTACGATTTGGGATTTGGCCCTGGAGGATTACAGCATTTGCTTGTTGGTTTCGTCAAATCCCATCTGTGCTTCCGAGCACGCACACACACACACACACACACACACACACACACACACACACACACCGTATGCGCGTACACATGAGCACACACACACACACACACACACACACACACACACACACACACACACACACCATGTGTGCGCGTACACATGAGCACACTCACACACATACACATACAACCGCATGCGCGCGCGCGCACACACACACCACGCACACACACACACACAGACATAGACAAAGAGAGAGATGAAGCTGCAGGTGCTCCCCACCACCAGCCCAACCCGCCACATCCCCCCTTACCTCCCAACATTCTCTTACCTCCTCCCTCCCCCGCCACCGTTATCACCGTGAGTGAGAGGTCTTTGAAGTCACCGACGACAGCGAACAGAAAGACGTAGACCGGGTGGACACCCGTCTTCCTCTTCCCACTCCCACTATCCCCCTTCCCCAGCGATCCACCCTTATCTGCCACCACACCCATACCTCCTCCCACCCTTCCCCACTGCCCTCTTACAAAGAGGTGTTAGGCGTCTTTGAACCACGTCAACGTTGGGAAGTCCTCAATTTTGTGATTTGATAAACGGAAACAGGTGCGCGCACGCGCACACAGACAGACAGACACACACACGGACACACACACACACATTGTGATATAGGCTAGTTCAGTTTTCTTGTTCACATACAAAACCCTCTTTTTGCTTGAATACTTCCCAATTTTTCTGTAAATCACACACACAATAGTAATCCTTAAATTGTCATTCTTTCAAAATGTCTCATTCATAGATATACGGTTGTAGCTTAGATGTATTGACGTATTGTTCTACGAGACTCAAACATAAGAAATCAGTTTTCAACATGATAGACTTCATTACTATTTCTAACAGAATTACTGTTGGTACTGTATTGGAGAAAAACGTTTTAAATGTAAAATTCTGTATTCTAATCCTTAAATTGTCATTCTTTCAAAATGTCTCATTCATAGATATATGGTTGTAGCTTAGATGTATTGATATATTGTTCTACGAGACTCAAACATAAGAAATCAGTTTACAACATGATAGATTTCATTACTATTTCTAACAGAATTACTGTTGGTACTGTATTGGAGAAAAACGTTTTAAATGTAAAATTCTGTATTCTAATTCTTTTCTATGGTTGCTCTTTACATTACTGGCCAGAATTCGTAGCTGCTACTAATATACTACATACCAGTTGTACATTAACCAAAAGAAGTATCAGTCCATGTACAGTGTAATACATTTGTAAAAGACCCACGTTTCCCCTTCCCCTTCTCCCTACTCACATGTATGCGTGCAGGCACATAATGCACTCACAGACAAACAAATAAAACCAAATTCTCTCTCTCTCTCTCATCTCTCTCTCTCTCTCTCTCTCTCTCTCTCTCTCATTCACACACACACACACACACACCGTGCCCATGCACTTCTGCACATGCACACTCATGCAGACACACACACACACACACACACACACACACACACACACACACACACATACGCGGGCACACACACACACACCACACGCAACACACACACACACACACACGTGCGTGCTCAGATGTGCTCGCACACATGCATGCGCGCACATGCACACGCGCACACTCATGGGCCCGTACCCACATATCCATCCATACATACACATGTGTATATTCACTTCACCCATGTACATAAAAAAGACACAACCAATGTTAGTTAGGCACTCAAGATCTGACCAGCGCATATGTGACTACAAAATCCCAGTAGAACAAAAACTCGATTTAAGCCATCCCATTTGTTAAAAAGAGACACCTTTCATATACCTACAAAGTCCCAGTACATCCAAAAAAACGATGTTCTTTTAATTACATTCTGAGGAAATGCTTTCTGTACAAACTTTTCCCTAAACTCGGTACATTGAGACACTGGTTTCTGGTTGTCTTAGCTCATGGCGCTTTAAGCTTGTAAAAACCAAGCATATCATTCACTTTGTTTTTCTTGTCCCAACTGGTGGAAATGCTTTCAGTGCGGTTTTGGCAAAACCTCGTATCTTTGAGATACTGGCTTCTGGTTGTCCTTGATCATGGCACGTTCAGCTGTCGAAAATCAAGCATCTTATGCATGTTTTGAGTTTTATTGTTTACACTCAAGAGATAAATGCAAGTTCAAGAAAATGCTTTCAGCAGAAATGATATTTATTTACTTTGTGTAAAAGTTTTGAGGTGCTTACTTAATTTGTTTTCATGCTGAAAGTTCAAAAAATTGTTTCCTGTAAGCTATCAGAAAATTGAGATCCTTAGTTTGACAGTCAATTCTCATATGTTTGGAAAGGGGCCTTCTTCAAAACTCATTCTAAAGTCAATGGGAGTGCAATTTTACGCCATGTCAGGTGCTCGACAAAGGTGGCAGTACGTCGCAGGTCCTCCAGTCCTCCGTAGAGCTTCCGGGCCACTGGTATTGGGTCGGGCCAGGTTTTCTCTCGAAGCGCTTGGTGGAGCGGGCAGGACTGCAGCAGATGTTCTGTTGTCTGGCTGCCTGTTCTGCAGGGGCACTGCTCTGTGTTGCCGATGCGGAGTTTAGAGAATAGGTGGTGTTTCAGGCGGTTGTGGCCTGTCCTGAGCCTGAAGATGACTACCTGCTCTCGTCGAGTCAGCAGGTGGTAGATCTGTCCATCTGCTCCTTTGTAGTGCCCTCCTTGCCAGGGAGTCAGCAGTCTCATTGCCGAGCACGTTGCAGTGGGAGGGAATCCACTGCAGGGTGACTGTGTGACTTGTGCAGAGGGAGGCGAGAGATGAGGACAGATCGTTGAGCTCTGGATCTCTGTTGGACTGAAGGGCCTGCAAGATGGACAGGGCGTCGGTCAGGAAGACAACGTTGTGGCTGGCGTAGGGGCTGACCTCGATGTGGGCTGCTGCTGTTTTCAGGGCTTCTGCTTCAGCTCTGTAAATTGTGGAGTACAGGCCGGTAGCGAGGCAGATTTTTTTTCTCTGCCTCCTGGATATTGGACATAGACTCCTGCCCCTCCATTTCGAATGGCATCTGCTGCAGAGCCGTCGGTGTAGACATGAGTCCAGGACTTTTTGGGGAACTGGGTATGGAGGGGAGGGTTTCTTTCGCTCCAGGGAGGGACGGCAAGACACCGGGGTATCACTTTGGGGCCATGGTCAAGGATATCTTGATGTTGCCGTTCTAGGATCCTGCTCTGGTGTGCGAAGCTCCCTCTCTTCAGCCGTCCTTTTGTTGGCTGGGACAGTCTTACTGTACAATGGAACCATAGCGTTTGGCTTCTGTATTATTTTGTCCGTCGGTTTCTCTTCGGTTTTGATATCTAATGTGGTTTTTTTAGTCCGGTTTCGATAGATATATGAATTGGCTCAGTCGGGCCAGCCGCCGTGGCGAATTGGTTAACGTCGCGGACTCCCGCTTGGGAGGTCGTAAGTTCGATTCCCATCAGAACTTTGGGTGATTTTTCTGCCTCGACTGGCTCCTACCCAGAGAAATACTCAATATATACATTACCAGCCGCCGTGGCGAAGTGGTTAGCGTCGTGGACTCCAGCTGGGAGGTCGCGGGTTCGATTTCCATCACAGTCATGTGGGATTTCTCTGCCCCGCCCGGCTCCTACCTAGAGTTGAATTTGTTACGGGGTCAGTTTGGAAAACTGGGACCACACAGTCGAGTTTCATCCACTTAATGGATGCATCAATGAGAGTGTTGCTCAAATTTCCCGAACAATACTGCAGGTGTCTGTATCTCCCAAGCCTGATCGAGGCCGGGATCTATAACGAAAGAAAGCGTAGAGTATAGCCCTGTCATGCAGTCTAAAATCGGAATGGAAATCCGTAGCATCATCTTCATCATCCTCATTCTCATCAATCAGCATACAAAAGTATCAAATTATGTGGCCCTTCATGCTCTGCTCTCATGGTGACCTCAGTTTCAATGTCCTCTCCATGTCTGTGGCCTTGGTTGATTCTGTTCGGGGTCACCGGTATCGACAAGTCCATGGGGGCTGTCATTTGTACGGACGTGGTGGCGCCCTCCGGAGGGAGAGGTCACTCATGCCGGCTCTGCGACTAAGCAATTATTGTCGTCAGTAGGGGGCTTTGTAGGTGGTGTCCTACGTATGTTGGATCAGAACAGGCGCTACTGAACACCACCTAAATGACTCGGTAGCAGTGCTGTGTAGCCTCCCGGTGGGTTGCCTCTTGACGACTTGACATTGACAGCTCTCCCTGTGGATTGCCGGTGCCGGGGCTGCGGCGTGCTGTGACTGTGGACGGGCTGTGGCTGTGGACGAGGTGTCGGAATGTGCGTCATAGTGCAGTGCCACTGAGGTGGCACAAAAGATGGGGACAAAAAAAAGAGTAATGGCTCGGTATGTGTCGGATTCTCTAACACACGGAAAAGAACGTAAAGGTGACAAATCATGCTATGAAGATGGCGGCGTATTTGATTGTCCTACAGGCATTCTAGGGGCGTGTATATTGGCCTTTCTTTGGGTGCCTGTGACAATTACAATCTTTTTGTGAAAGTAGGGTGAAAACAATTATTCATGACATTCTGAAGCTAGCTTGTTCCCATATCAAACAGTCAGCTTGCGCTGACACCGGAGCTTGAGGAAAGTCCGTGTTTAGTTACACCCCCCCCTCCCCCCCCCCCCCCCCCCCCCCCCCCCCGCCAGTTGTGTCTACGTCATTGGAGCTGTCACTTAGAGAATGATCTCCTCGTGAGAAGAAAACAAAACTTAAAAAAACTAGTGCATTTCGAGACTTTTCAAATATGATCCACGTGAAATACAACTGGCGTCAAAAAAACTTTCCCTGGGAAACTGGTTTAATTCTGTTGGGGTCACTGGTATGGGCGAGTCCATGGGGACTGTCGTTGAACGGACGTGGTGGCACCCTTCGGAGGAAGAGCTCACTCACGCCGGCTCCGCCACTAAGCAATTATTGTCGTCAATGGGGGGCATAGTAGGTAAGTATGCTGGATCAGAACAGGGGCCACTGAACATCACCGAAGTGACTCTCCGGCAGTGTTGTGTCTCCTCCGGAGGGTTGCCTCTTGATGACTTGACTTCAACTGCTCCCTGTGGATTGCCGGTGCCGGGGCTACGGCGGGCCTGACCGAGCTGTGGCTATGGACGGGTTGTAGGAGTGAGCGGCGTGGGCGCACTGTCACTGATAACACGTCACACGACGTAAAAACCATCAACCAACCTTATCCCGGGAAACCGGCACACAAGACACATGACATAAAAACCATCAACTAACTGTTCCCCGGGGAAACCGGCACACAAGACACATGACGTTAAAACCATCAACTAACTGTTCCCCGGGAAACCGGCACACAAGTCACAGGACGTAATATAACCATCAACCACCTGTCCCCCCCCCCCCCCCCCCCCCCCCCCCCCCTCACTCCACCCGCCCCCATCCATCCCGGGGAAACTGGCACAAAAGACTCATCATGACGTTAAAACCATCAACAAACTCTTCCCCAGGAAACTGGCACAAAGACGCACGACGTAAAAACCATCAACCAGCACAAAAGTACCCCGGGGAAACAGGCACAAAATACACGACGTAAAAAAACCACATCAACCAACTGTACCCCGGGGAAAATGGCACAAAAGACACACGACGTAAAAACCGTCAACCAGCAGCGCCCCGGGGGAAACAGGCACAAAAAACACACGACGTTAAAACAATCAACAAAGTGTACCATCTGGAAAGTGTTACACAAAGTCACAGTACGTATAAAGCGGGTACTTTGTGATATTGAAACCGGCGCTTTAGTGATGTACCTTACATAATTCTTTCTATCGTTATATTATTTTCAAATGCTGACTGATGAGAATGAGGATGATGAAGATGATCCTACGGATTTCCATTTCGGTCTGAGACTGCATGACAGGGCTGTACTCTACGCTTCCTTTCATAATATATCCCAGCGTCAACCAGGCCCGAGGGATACAGACACCCGCAGTATTGGTAAGGAAAATTGAGCAACACTCTCAGAGACGCATCCATTAAATGGATGAAACTCCACTGTGTGGTCCCAGTCTTCCCAACTGAGCCCGCAGCAAACTCAACTCTGAGTAGGAGCCGGGCGGGCAGAGAAATCCCACATGACTCTGATGGGAATCGAACCCGCGACCTCCCAGCTGGAGTCCACGACGCTAACCACTTCGCCACGGCGGCTGGTAATGTATATATTGAGTACTTCTTCAAAGGGGGACAAAGCCTATAAAGGAATGAAGCAACTCTCTCTCTCTCTCTCTCTCTCTCTCTCTCTCTCTCTCTCTCTCTCTCTCTCTCTCTCTCTCTCTCTCTCTCTCCAAACAGAAAAAAACTAGCTGTTCTGTTTCATGAGAACTACATTCAAGGGTATGGTGCCTTAGCTGTGGGAGTCCTCTGCAGATAGAGTCAGTGTCACGAAGTTACTGAAGACTGTCACTAAAAAAAAAGAAAGAGCTCTTCCGTGAAAACAAAAGAGACAAACAAAATGGCAGCATGTAACTCTCATCACAACAATTTGAAATGCAATAGTTAAACAACTGAAACTCTTGAGGCGTATAAAACTAAGTCATTCCGCTTGATATTATATATATATATATATATATATATATATATATATATATATATATATTATATATATATATATATATAAGAGTTTGACAGATTCTGCCCTCTATTTCTCCATCGTCGCAACCGATCTCCGCTCCCCCCCCCCCCCTCCCGATCCCCTTTCTCCCTCCCCCATTATTTCCCTACTCCCCTACCCTCTCCTATCCTCCTTTAAACCTCTCTCCCCTCCCTCTCCAACGTACCCCATCCACTATCCCACCCCAGCACACTCTCCCTCCTTCCTCTCTTCCCCCCCCCCCCATTCCCCATCTACATTCTGCATTCTTTCTCTCCTTCCCCTCTAAACTCCCCCTAGGTCAAATTATATATCCTACAAACCCCCTACCTTCCTCTCTGTATCTTTCTGCCTATCCCTATATTTCTGTTTCTGTCTGTCTGTCTGCCTGCCTGTCTGTCTGTGTAGATGTCTATCTGTCCCTCTCTCTCTCTCTCTCTCTCTCTCTCTCGGCCTCTCTGTCTCTATGTCTGTCTGTTTGTCTCGCTCTTTCTCTTTCATCCGTCAACCCCCCCCCCCCCCTCTCGCCCCCCCCCCCCCCCCCCCCCTTCCCCCTTTCCCTCCCCCCCCCCCCCCCCCCCCCTTTAACTACAATGTTCGACACATTCGTATCATTGCCCCTGTCCTGTGTGTGTGTGTGTGTGTGTGTGTGTGTGTGTGTGTCTATGCAGGCGCTCGTGCGTTTGGGTGTGTTTGTGAGCATGTACTCAACTCAGAACAATAATGGTTCTCGTGCATGATGTCCTTTTCTCCACCCCCGATGAACAGGCACCTGGTGGAAGTTTTTCTTTTGCTGCTTCTCCGACGTCGAATCCCCACCCACCCACTCCCACCCCGTGCACGCTCTCTCTCTCTCTCTCTCTCTCTCTCTCTCTCTCTCTCTCTCTCTCTCTCTCTCTCTCTCTCTCTCTCTCTCTCTCTCTCTCTCTCTCTCTCATATGTCAAGATCGTGGTCTGTGGTGGCAATCTAAATTATGGTCAACCTATTGTCAATCCGTGGCCCCCTCACCCTTCACTCCCATCCTAAGTTTATGTTTTTCCTATTGATGAAATGTTTTATACTCAACGTTTTTTTTTAAAGTTAAACATTTTTATTAAGGTGCCTTTTCCCTGCTGCATACGTTGCATGATTCGTGTTCAGGATCTTAGGGTGGAGAATGCGAGCGTTTTACTGTCACAGTCTGTTACCCCTGACGAAGGCGAATAAAGCCGAAAATTTGGGATATTTTAATCTTGTTTGTTTGGATTTTTATCTACTTTGACTGTTTACACGCACACACACACGCACACATGCATACGCACACACACAAACGCGCGCGCGCGCACGCAAACACGCATACGCACACGCACACACATACACTGAAACACGCGCGCGCGCACGCACTCGAACATAAAAACACTATATTGGCTAATAACACAGCATGCACAGTTTCGTGTCCAGCCGAAACAGCCGGCGGTGCATCGTAGCCAGGGTACAACAGAAGAACTGGCCTGAGATACTGCATTGGGAACGGAAAAAGAACAGGATTGGAAAGAATTCCTGCAACAAAATCAATAATGAAAATGGACCAAATTAATTGATTAGTTCATTATCAACCGATTAGCCAATCGATTAATCAATCCGTTAATCGATCGATTAATTGATTGATTGATCGGTTGATTAAAAAATGGACGAAAGGAACATTTTAAGACAAATAATAACCCATACACTAGGTGACGTCACCAGACTGTAACAAAACAGCCCGCGTGTTGTGAACTGGACAGGTGAAAGAACCACTAAAGGCCGAAAACCAGGGAACACCAGTAGATTGATAGTGACCAACAAACATAGCAACAAGCAAACAAACAAACAAACAAAAAAGATAATCACACGATTTCTAGAAAGTGGGATCATAACAAATCATGACAGACGACCACCACACCACCACAGTTCCCCCACTCCATTTTTTGTCACCTTCCCTCACTTCGCACGGAAGAGAGGGCTGGGGGTGGGGGGGGGGGGGGGGGGGGGGTGGGGGGGGGGGGGCAGAGAGGGGGGGGGGGGGGGGAAGAGATAGGACCGAGGAACGGCCTCACTCGTTACGCACCATTGATCGGTCTCTTCCTGTGACAAAGAAGTCGCGAGAACAAAGAGAGGATGGGGACGGGGGCGGTGGTGGGGGGGGGGTGGGGGGGGGGGGGGGGGGGGATTAGGTAGTTGTGAGAGTGTTCAACTAATTGAGTCCTAGTCCTGTCCTGAGCGCCACCCCCTCAAGGTGTGCACGTGGACAAGAGAGTGGCAAAAGGTTGAAGACGACTGCTTCACAGGCTTCAACGCCGTCAGTTTAGCCGTGCTCGCTATCGTTCCCCGCCGTTCAGATGACCGATGGCAATCGTCGCCTTCGTGTCAGTCTCTTAGTCAAGAGGGAGAGTGGCGTACAGTGTAAACAAATGCATGATAGGCCACTAGAGGGGAAGGGAGGTTCTCACAGTTCGAAGTAACGTAAGCACCTGTGCATGGTAGCCTTGTCCTGGCTTGTCATTGTGATGTTTGATAGCTCAGTGGTGTATAGCCTGAAGAGGATTTTTTTTTGGTTTACTACGGGAGCGTAGTAGCGTCAGAAGACTATAACTACTGCTTTTAAATAAATCTCAAATAAATGTTAGCGAACCGCCAAAAAAAAAAAAAAAAAAAAACAAACGTGGACAAACGAATCACAAGGCAAAACACGACGCGTTTCGACCTCTTAGGTCTTCTTCAGGCAAGAGATACAAAACATTTATTACAACGAAAATGAACGAGCAATCACTTAGTTTCAGTCTCTTCAGCGCCAAGATAGGCGTTGAATACAAACGGGGCTGTCAGACGGGAGATAATGTGTGAGTCAAGGTAGCAATGATAATATTTTTAGTACTCATAGGAATGCTAATCATGGCAATGATGATGATCAAAATGTTGAAAAAAAAAATGACAGGATTACTACCACGTTTAGAGATAATTTATTATGGCAATAGCAGTTGTAGTATTGGGGAAAGAGAGTGGGTTAGAGGATCTTAAACAGCATGGTTGCCATGGCAACAGTCTTAGCGGCGGGGGCGATAGTGATGTTAATGATATAAAAACTAACAATTGTGTTAATGATGATAATGCTAACAACTATAGTAAAAATAATGTAATAATGGTACTGATAATAAAAGCACGATACAGAGATATATTTGTAAAATATATAATGATAAATAAATTTTTGAAAGGGGATAAAAATAATAATGATGATGATAATAATAATAATAATGATAATGCTAACAACAACAACAACAACATAATAATAAGAATGAATAAATTTTGAAAACTATAACTATTAATAGAAGAAATGATAATAATAATAATAATACTAATACTTGGGGGGGGGGGGGGGGGAGGGGGCAAGTAGAGGAGGAGAAGGGGGAGGACAGGAAAAACAAAGAGGAGATAGAAGGTATAAATTACGGGAAGGATGGAATCTAATAGGTGCATCATACAAATAATAAAGGTATTATTTAGTATTGGTAACAAAAATGAGGTGGAAAGGAGTTGAAACAGGGTATAACAGGGTGAACAAATACGCGCATGATTGGTTACAATGGGTCACCTCCCCCTCCCTCCCCACCCTCTCCTCAATTTTCCCCCTACCAGGGCTAAACCCACGCTTGCGTTACACTCGGCCTGATGAAGGCGTTTGAGCCAATCAGAGGCTTTCGATAGATGGTGTGCCTTTTTGGTTAAGGCGTAAGGTGACTGTACGCTTGGGACAGGTAGCGTCATCTCAGCTTGCTCTCCGTACTGACCACACTGCATTGGAGTTGTCTGTAGCTGGTGCTACCTTGTTCGAGTCGCTGTGTTTCTTGCCTTTGTGAGGTTAGTCTTTTGTTTCTTTTTTTATCATTTTGTGAGACGCTTTATCTTAGCTCCCCTCCCCTCCCCCCCCCCCACCCCCTATGCATGTGTGTGTGTGTGTGTGTGTGTGTGTGTGTGTGTGTTTTCTGTTACATGTTTGGAATGAACTAACTGAATAAAAAAAATACCCACATAGAGATAATGGAGATCGATTTGCCTACTCCACTGCATTGCCAGTTGGCTGAGTAACCAACAGCATGAAATGAAAATAACAGGATTTAGGCTACCCTGAGTCTGAAGTTGTAGTTGATGTTAGATTTCCCGTCAGAAAAGTGTTTAAGGCGCTATGTGTGTGTAACATGACATCCATACCAATGGCCAAACTGGCCTTCTCTTCCTAAAGTTGGTAATGGGATTTTACGTGTGTGCAGGATGTTATGCGTGCGTTCACACTCGGAACTTCGGTTTATAGTCTCATTCGGAGGTTTGTTCGAAAAAAAGAGTCGGAACCAACGTTAACTCCCAGGGAACCCCACCCCCACCCCCCTCCCTCCCCTCCTCCTCCTCCCCCCACCCTCCCCGTCCCCCTGTACCAAACTGTCCCAGCGGAGATTCGAACCCGCAACCCCACGATCACCGACATTGAGTATTGTATCTCTACCCAAAGAGAGTGCGTATTCGTTTTGACTGTATCCTAAACGGAATCTTAATTTCAGGAAATTTGTCTGTAGTATTAATTTCAATCAATTTACAATACCATTTGAAAACCATAGACCAAAGATTTTGATTTTTTTTTTTTTTTTTTTTTTTTTTTTGGGGGGGGGGGGGGGGGGGTGTCCATTGTGGGCTAGGTATACTTCTGAGAGTTTTTCTTACTTCCTAGCCAAATGTAAGTGTTTTTTTTTTTTTTCAATATAAAGTTTGAATCCTGAGAGTCAGAGACTTTTTTCACATCGTGTCTTGTGTACTTTGTTCGTCAATGTCCTCGGCGGAAACTAACCCCCACCCTTTCTAAACTTTGCTTCGTTCTCCGCCATCAGTCGCTCCATTTTGAAATTTTTTCACATTCGTCTAGCACAGTATGCAATCATAGTTCTTATGCCCGTCTAGTATTCTAGTATTTATAAACGTTGTCATCTGAAAACTGAACCATCTTGAATTCCGTGTCTGATAGATACATTTTACAATGTTCATCTTCTCGAATTTTTCCCCCTGTGAAGTCCATCTTACTTTGACATTAACATTATCCCATCCCTCGTCTCTGTCCTGACTTCCTCCATTGATTTTCCTTTTCTTTTAGGGTCACCAATTCCTCTTCGCTCATCAGTTCTGTCTTGTTTCAGTTTTCTGTGTCTTCTTTCAGACTGTTTTCCTTTGAAGTTTCTATCCTTTTTCTTATTTATGAAATATGTTATTGTCCTAGCCCTTATCTCCATCACTGGGGTATCTGTGTCTTACTGTCTGTGATATCTTTCACTTTTTGTCTCAGATGCGGAAGTGCAATGTATTGCTCCTTTACTTTTAACAATGGTTTCATTTACAAGTTCTACGTATTTATAGTCTTTCAGTTGGGATGAATTAAATTTCCAAGACGTTTCACCTCTTTTCCTCTGCCTTGATAGACACTTCTAGCGTTAGAAGTGAGCGATCACCAAGATTTCCATAAAGAATGTCTGCACTTTTAACTCTAGTTCTCAGAGTATCAGAAACTGGAATGTTTCCCAAACGACTTTGCTGAAAGAGGTTCTTCCTCCAGGTGAAACGCAAAAATTTCTGGATAAAGTTCTTGTCAAATGTCTACAAGTCTTTTGTTCATATTTCCAATAGCAAACTGGATCTCCATACTGCTCTGCCCTTCTACACTGAAGTTACGTCTTTTGTTTTGTTGCTCATCAGTTCCTTCAACTTCGCTGAAGCTGTCGTCGCGTTCGTCAGCTATTGAGAAGTAGTTCCTCTTAATCATAAGGCTGGCGTCTGAAGTGGAACTGCTCATTATTAGTTGACGACGCCGAAATAACAGCGTTGTTGTTGTTGATGTAGTACCCTGGCTAAAAGACTCCAGGGATCATCCGAACAGCTGAAGCACCCGAACACTATGGTACAAAAATGCATCAGCTGGGGATGAGAACATGACGTGTGTGACCATTTTCGATTACCCCGCCACATGGGCAGCCACACTCCGACTTCGAGGGATTTGGAGACTGATAATCTTACGCTAGGAGTTTGTCACAACTGAAGACAGTCTGCGCATTAATATGCAGATCATAACGTTTTGATGTAGACTTGTGTTCTTGTCAATGTCAACACAGCCTTAAGGATAAGGCTGAAATAACAGCGTGAAACGGTACCGGTTTAGCTTGAGCCGCCACATTGTCCTCAGTTACTCTGCATTCTTATCACACTCTTCAGTTGCTGATGCATAAAAAAAATAGAATGAGATCGTGTTGAACAATATATTGTTGGATTTGTTTGCACCAAGGCCTATCCACTCGTACACTTATTGGATCGATTGGCACATTGCAGCCCTACGCCCCTTTCCCTCCCATTCTTGCGGAAAAATTGTCTTATTATTAATGGAATGTCTCTCTCTCTCTCTCTCTCTCTCTCTCTCTCTCTCTCTCTCCACCTCTCGCCTCTCTCTCTCTCTTCTCTCAGATTTGTTGTATGGTCCAGAGTTGTTATTGTTTTCTACGATTTTACACCATTGCTTTGTGTTTCAGGTTTCGCTATGAAACATACTTTGCCCAACAAGAACCGCCATGAAGCAATACATCACGTAAGTCTGTTCTATCGAAGGTGGAGATGAGAAAAATTTTGATGGGGGAGGGAGTAGTAGTTTTTTCTTTCTGCTGCTGAAACTTAAACATGGAAGAAGGTGGAAGTGAGTGTGTGTGTGTGTGTGTGTGTGTGTGAGAGAGAGAGAGAGAGAGAGAGAGGATTAAGGGGCAAATCGTGCTTGTCTGTGCGTCAGAGTGTGTGGAAGCGGAGAATGAGGGTTAGGAAGAGGGGGTAGAAAGTGGAGAGGGCAGCGCGGGTGATCTTGAGGCTGATGCGTGCAGAGAAGGGTGGGGGAGAGGGGAGAGTTATTGGAATAAGAGAGGGAGGGATGGGGGTGGTGGGAGGTGGACGGGAGAAGAGAAGGGGGATGGAGGGAGAAAGGATAGCAAGTGTATGCAAAGTTTTGTGCTGAAATACATGTGTGTGTTCATTTGGCGATTTAAAGCGCTTTTAGGTGCCTGAAAGTGTTACAGAAATGCCCCATTATCATTATTATTATATGTTAGTACTACTACTACTCGTAAATAGTACTCCCACAGCCACCAGAGATAAGAGCAACAAAAATCACAGATACATGCGAGCTTAAAAATTGTATTTCTTGTTACTGTGCTAGTTTGTGTCAAATAGGTCTTCGTAATTTATGTGGCAATAAAATTCCTGTCCCTTCACACCTTCACACTCGTGCACCTCCTGGCACACCTGCAGACATAGTTGTCTTGCCGCCACTCGTTCACATGCACAGGACTTTCCTGAGTCAGCAACTTGCTCTCTCACCTACGCGCACATTCCACCGACGTCTTTATTGTATTTCTTCTCTCACTTGATGTTGCATTTTTATGCAATTTTTGAGAAAAGTCCAAGGGGGAAAAATCAACATCAAAGCCGAGGGAAAGGGACGTAACCCCCACAGGATGTTATATGATGCAGGAAAAGATAAGCCCCAGTGGATTATCTTTCCTGGGTATATATGCTGTCAGTTTTACAGGCACCTGCTACGAATTAAGAGTTGCAGCTTCTCGAGAATATTATTTAGTTATGTTGTGATGGTAGTATAATATATATTATTAACAGATGAAGAAGCTCGCTGTGCACCAAATCTGTGGCGAAGCAGAACAAAAACAGAGTTTGTGACAGTTCTCGCTGTTTAGAGAGGCTCACAAAAATATTAATTCGGGCGGGTTGTATATACCCTGAGTATGTTGACTCTCAAGACCTATTGCGTCCTGCCTTTTAAGTTGTGATGTCTAATATGTATAGATTCCTGTTAAATGTATCATTAATAAGCTGCTGTGTCTGTTGCAGGGACCATGTCGTCGAGAGACACATGGGTTATGGGTCCCAGGGCGTGTGGGACTCCTATTTCACGGAGTCACGTTGGGTTCTAAGGCGAACCATAGAGACCACGTGGCTCTGTGGGATTCCCGCTCGCAGTGGGGCCCATACCCATGAGAGAATGGCAGTGGACCACCGCCATCAGTAAGTATACACGTATTGTTGGTAGTGATGTGTGAAAGTGACAGAATAAATACTAAGTGGAAGTGACAAATCGACGTAAATGCTTGATTAGTGTGCAACATAAATTTCTGTAGCCCGCCCAACGAGAATACCGTCGTGTGTTATGAAACTGCAGTATGTTTTACAGGATGTATGAGACCACAGGAGTATTATCTAACAATATGCAGAGAATATTAATGCACAGGTCTGTTTTATGGGCCTCACATACAACATGAAAACAGGAAATAGAAAAAAGATACGACAGAAAATGCTTGTTTTCAAACATTTCTGTTCTGATGTTCTGTTCACGCATCCACGTCGAGTGGTAAGTATTTACACCAATCTTTCTTTTTTTCTTTTTTTTTTTTCAAAGCTTAGGAAGTATGAACAGAAACAAATGTGCCCTGTAGTGTGGGGAAATGGAATCGAAAAGGGAGCACACTCTTCAATTTTGTTTTACCAGTTCGCTTTCTTGAAATTATCTGCATTCGATGCCATATGTTCTTGGGAATTTTTTTTCCATGTTTTGAGTTCAGCGACCGCAAATGTTTGATGCGTTCTGGTTCTGCAAAAAAAGTCTTTTACGACATCAATATTTAGAAAAATTTTTTTTTGATGTACAATGTGACAGACCTTGCATTTTATCTATGATATCTCCCCTCACAATATTTGTAAAGGCAAGAATTTACTTCTGCCAGTGAATGTGCCTGACTGTCCCGCAGTCTGTTACCTGGCTCAAAATATTATTTTCAATTTGAAATTACACAAAGGCTGGAAGAAGTGTAAGGCGTTCTTGAAATACATTTAAGACTTTTCTGGTGTTTTTATTTTTTTGCTTTTTTTGTTTTTTTTTTTTTTTTTTTTTTTTTTTGCGTCGTTGGACATGAGAAACGTGGTCAAAGAGAAATTAAGTAAATCGTCAAGACGGTGGGGGGGGGGGGGGGGGGGGGGGTAGCTCTCCAGGATATAGAATCTGTTTACTATATACCTATCCAGGGCCTGACTGAACTGATCAGAATCATTTCATTGTTTCAAAAACGAAAGTGCATAGGTCTACATTTTCTCCATATAATGAGTGTAAACGTGAGTGTATTCTATTTCTGACCAGTGAATATATGTATGTAATTAAAATTATGTTGTATCCTAACCTGAAAACGTACTTACATAATTTGTTTTATAGACCTATGTATGGGGCTTCATAGACGAGATAAAGACACAAATCAGGAAAAACATGACGGAAAATGGTTGTTTTCAGCGCATTCCCTGTTTTATGTTCCCATAACGCCGTCCATGATAAGTGGAATGTAGTTACTTTAGATCTCAATATTTTCCCACAATGTAGAAAGTAAAAACAGATTATACTGTACACTGTGCCTTTTGTGGCGAGAGAGGATGCAGAAAGGGAGCACGCTAGTTAACTTTTACATGTTTGCTGCCTTGAATTAAATGTCTACAGTCGATGCCCCGTTCTCCAAATTTTTCTATTGTTGCAGTGTCTGCCATCACAAATGGTCAGATTCTTAGAAAATTCTTTACGAATTAACCCTTTGAAGATGTTTTCCTGCATTTCTGCCTTCCAGGCATGAAATGGCAAACTTTTCTACTATAATTATTATTCCATGATCAGTAAACTGTAATCGCCCAATTTTTGAGCGAAGATTAGCATCAAAATATCTGTACAGGCAAGCGTTAATTTCTTCCAAAATGAGTGTGTCTGGCTGTCCATTTCCAAGGCAAAGTATCGTTCTGTTTGAAGTCATGAGAAGCGTTGAATTAATGTGCAATGTGCTCGTTGCCGGTGCGTGTCTGAGATGCCCGTTCTGTTGGACAGACAGGAAGAACGTGGGGATCTGCCGAGGGCGGTGGACGAGGAAGGTGAGGGTCGTGGGGCAGTGGCGGCGTGGGGAGTGGTCACTGATCACCGCCTACCCACTGCCCGAGTGACCCTTTCCTTCTAACTTCACCGCCGACAGCTGACCCACAGGCTCCACCCTTGAAATGTGGAGGTGAAAAGGCTGATGGATGGACAGGTCAGTGGAGAGAGAGAGGGGGGTGGGGAGGAGAGGGGGAGAATGTTGCTCGGCAGTTCCAGTCTACTTTTGTAGCGGTGTGTGTTCTGCATGGCGTATTTGTTGTGCCACATTAAATTGGGTGGGGTTGGGGTAGGGGGGGAGGGGGGGGGGCAGATTGTGTCTCTGGTTGTCCCCTCCCTCCTACGTACTATGTTGTTTTGCGTTGTCTCCTTCACTCGTGCACAGAATGCAGGTCTTGATGTAGAGTTGTGTCTGACTTTTTCAAATTTCCAGATAAGCTTTCATGGACCTTTTTGACACCAGAAATCCGCTTTGATCTTGCTGCTTTTCGCCAGTTGTCAGGCGTACAGGGCATTGTATGCCGATCTCTGTACAGAATTCCCATTCTTTCAGAAAATGTTTACTGATGGTTCAAAATCCGAAGATGGAGTGGCTTGTGCAGCCTGTTGCCCAGGTGCTCCTCCTCCAATATCATCAAAACATATTCCATCAGATATTTCTGTTTACTCTGCTGAACTTGCAGCTTTGGTTCTCGCACTGAAGATAATCAGTCTGCAAACGAGGACTTTTTGATTTTGTCTGATTCCCTGTCGGCTTTGGAGGCATAGCTGGCCGTAACCTCGATCATCCTGAACGTCTGAACTTTTTTTTTAACTTTTTACTTCGCTGAAAGACGTATAACACAATAACATTGTTCTTGCTTGGGTTCCCAGTCATGTTGGCATCGGGGCAAATGAAATGGCTAATCGTTTGGCCAAGAATGCCACAAAAAGGAAACTGTCTAGAATATCTATCCCCTACTCCGATTTGAAACCGAAAGTTAATGATTACGTTGGAGACCTCTGACAGGAGGACTGGAATACGCAGACGGATAAAAACTTTACAGATCCATTGAAATCTAAAAGAATTCCTCTCATTTACCTCTGGTGGTCGCAAAGAAGAAACGGTTTTATGCCAGCTGCACACTGCCAGTACATTTTTTTAACTCATTCACACTTTTTAAAGAGTGCAGAAGTTCCGAGGTGCATTCCGTGTCATGTATGATCACAATGAAACACATTCTTTTCCTTGTTTCAGAGTGTTGGGACTTGCATGACGCGAGACCTGAACACTTTACAGCAGACTCTATGAAAACCTTGTTCACAGATGTTCCATCTGATGTGATTTTTTTTTTTCAAAATAAATCTTTTTAATCCCTTCAGCAAGATCATCATAAAAGTGTATATGAATACATGTTAAAATCATTTATGGTACAATCAAAAATTCTTCTCACATTCAGTTACTGTCTACAACATACATTTGTTTTTAGTTTATGATGTACATAATACTTCAAATTTGTATCCAAGAATTTGTGTCGTTAATTGTCATAAACTTCTTATTTGTCTAAGACTGAATAAAGACTTTCATACATCACAATATAAGATATAGATATATATATATATATATATATATATATATATATATATATAATTTGGAAGAAATATTTTCAATAGTTGAACAATTCTCAAAAAATGTACTCAGTCACAATCGAATAAACACAAAAAAAGAGACTAACAAAAAGACACACTCGCAAGCACACACATGCACAAATGCATACCATTATCAGTTGTTGGATTGGTGGGCACAAGGAGAGATATTTCAACTGAACATCTACATCCTTAATATACTGTACATGGATGGTGCTAAAATATAAATTGCATTTGGAGTATTGCTCTTTCAGTTTCAGTCATTGTATTTTCATGTAATACTCCACAGTATTGTATTCAGCAAATCACTTCTTGTATTCCCATTTGTTCTTCCTACTTTAAATCTTATTTTCCCGGTACATGTATACTGTTTGCCATTGTGATGTGATCTTTGAATTTCTGAGGAGATTAACATTTTTCATCTCATCTGAGATTTTAGAGCGGTAAGATTTTTAACAACATATCGGATGTGTTTTTAAAGATGTATCTTAAAGAGTTGTGAGAATGAATTACTTATGAGATGACTTTAACGCGGTGACAGCCCTATTATGACCGTTTGCTGTCGGCTGGGCTATAAGCAACACGACCCTACCTTACCTTTATCTTCACTTGTCGCCATCTTTGATTGCCTACAGCTCATCACAAACATTATCGCCATCTTTGATTGCCTACAGCGCATCGCGAACATTATCGCCATCTTTGATTGCCTACAGCGCATCGCGAACATTATCGCCATCTTTGATTGCCTACAGCGCATCGCGAACATTATCGCCATCTTTGCCTACAGCTCATCACAAAAAAAATCGCCATCTTTGATTGCCTACAGCTCATCACAAAAAATATCGCCATCTTTGATTGCCTACAGCTCATCACAAACATTATCGCCATCTTTGATTGCCTACAGCTCATCACAAATATTATCAGTCTTACTCTGTTTCGCTTTCCGTTGTTTGCCGCCATCTTTGATTGCCTACAGCTCATCACAAATATTATCGCCATCTTTGTCGCCTACAGCTCATCACCAACATTATCAGTCTTACTCCGTGTCGCTTTCCGTTGTTGATGGACTTTGTCACCATCGAAAGAAAAAGAATCGGTCAAATGGGACTTTACATTTTAGCAAGTTCGGACGTCTCATTAGCTTGCCATTGAAATAAAAAGTTGAATAATTTTGATTGGACTAAAAATGGGACGTGGGATACGTTTCTCTCTCTCTCTCTCTCTCTCTCTCTCTCTCTCTCTCTCGGTGGGACTCCCGCTCGCAGTGGGGCCCATACCTATGATAGGGTGGCTGTTGACCACCGCCATCAGTAAGTATACACGTATTGTTGGTAGTGATGTGTCAAAGTGACATTAGAGAGAGAGGAGGGAGAGGGGAAAGACAGAGAGAGAGAGAGAGAGAGAGAGAGAGAGAGAGAGAGAGAGAGAGAGTTACAAGAAACGTGCAACTGTACTACATAACAAATTACTAGCTAATCTAAATATTGAAAGGTTGAAAAGACTAAACTGATCCCATGAAATGATGACAATGTGTTACTGATTCAAACCGAAATCGCAACAAGTAAGACTGATAACTAAGCGTTCAATTTCAGTCCAAAATAAAAAAGCAAATCTGCGACTTCGTTGATTCGCTTTACGGTGGATCGTCATTGCTAGAATTTCACATCTAGTATTGAGGCACTGTAAGGGGGAGCTTTGATAATATAGAAAATGGTTATTAAAAACAATTGAGGCACAGTTGGACTGATAAAAGATGTTTCCAACAATGTAGGAAGAAGGATTTTTTTTAACCGGGACTTTTTTTTTTTTTTTAGATACCTTTTGGTTGTGCAAGAAGCATGATCTAGTACTATATAATTTGAATGGAAGTGTTTCACGCTTTTGATGTGAAATTAAGTCAATAGTAAGAGTATTGGCTGGCTGTGGGTTTACGCCTGAAAGAGTTTTAAAACATAAACTGAAAATTTGCAGAATGCTAGGAGAATGTTGGTAGATTTTATAATTCAACGAACAGTAATTGAAATCCTACCAGTTTATCATTCGTAAAGAGGAGGAAATTCAACCTTTATTTTCTGTGACCGACCGACCGTTGCGCGAGTATGAGTAGTCTCTCTTATACATTACATTTTCATTCTTTGTCTGTCTGTTTCTCTCTCTCTCCTCCTCTCATCTCTCTCTCTCTCTCTCTCTCTCCTCTCTCTCCTCTCTCTCTCTCTCTCTCTCTCTCTCTCTCGTTTGATGACAATGTGATGAATCGCACGCATGCTCAGTCCAGGATTTCGCATCTCTTTCCGCCTCTGTCTGCTCTTTTCTCTGTCGTTTCATTCTCTCCTCTCTCTCTCTCTCTCTCTCTCTCTCCTCTACTCTCTCTTCTCTCATCGTTTGATGACAATGTGATGAATCGCACGCATGCTCCAGGATAAAAAGAAAATCAAATGCTATTTTTTCTGTCGTAACATTTCATTATCATAAGCTCTAGTTACGCAGAATACTGTCTTAGAAACAAGGTGCAGCAGATTAGCGTACTCAAGTTATCAATATTGTGGATATAAGAAATTCAACACAAATAGCACAAATTCTTTCCCTGATTTTTAAACACAACACACGCATACGGGTCATGCACCCCTTGTTCCCCTTACCTTCCTTCAACTTCTCGCCCCCCCCCCCCCCCCTCCGCGCGCGCCGCGCACACACACACACACACACACAACCACACAAATGCACACACACACACACAAATGCACACACGACTGCACGCGCGCGTGCGCGAACACACTCATATACGTACGTACGTACGCACACATACACATACACACACACACACGCGCGCGCGCGCTCACACACACAACACACACACACAGTTTGTTTTGCATTGTATATCGCGTTGTACTAGATATCCAGATCTGTTTTTTTTTTTTTTTTTTCCATTTTTTCCCCGTCTCTTCTCTCGCGTTTGCCTGCCCCATTCCCTTACCCCCCTTACCCCCTCCCTCCCCCCCTCTCTCTCTCTCTCTTCCTCTTTTCTTTCATACCTCTCTCTCTCTGTCCTTCTATCTATCTATCTATCTACTACTGTATTCCTTTTTTCATGAAGGTAACTAATGAAGCGCATCATCAATGTTTCAGGTTCACAGGACACTCCAAGTGACGACGACATGGTCCGTGATCCCCAGGCACTGGCCACAGGCACCAGCACCAGTCCAGTGTGCCAGTCTTCTGCCAGTGTGCGACAGAGGCGTTGCTCCACCACGCCCTCAGCGACTGTGCCGCCCTCCCGACGCCATGACTGCCATCGGAGACCACAGACGAACACAGCAACTACACCTGCATAAGTTTCTCTGTCAGGATTGTTGCAGAGCCTGCTTAGCTCAGTCGATAGAGCGTCAGACTTTTAATCTGAGGGTCAGTGGTTGGAGTCCCCTATTGGGCGGAATTCTGTTTTCGTCTTCTCCTCCTTTTCAAAGAGCGTATGAATGAATTTTTTTTTTCTTTTTTGAAATATCCCTGAGCCAGGAATGTGGCTATCTTAATTGTGGAATCTAAGATGGTTGCTTAGGTGCAAGTCACAAAAGTGGACCTCGGTGTTCAGGAACGAAGACATAAAAAACAATCAAAGAAAGAAAGAGTGACTGTTTAAGATGCCGTTTGTTTCTATTTTCTTTTTTGTCCCATTGTATTGTTTTTTTCTTTTGGGGAAGAAAAATGATATATAAATACTTGTGTGTGTGTGTGTGTGTGTGTGTGTGTGTGTGTATATATGCTTGTTTTCCATTTTGCATTATTACGTCTGTAAAAAAAAAATACCCTAAAAGGATCAAGAATAAAAGAACTCTGGTGTGGTTGCTTTACATACCAGAGGGGAGAAAGAAAAAAATATTGCTTGGTCTTTGTACTGAGTGAATGGAGTCGGATTGTACTGCGTGCGGATGATCATGACGTCTCAGCGTGTGCATGCGAGTACGGTGGTGTCGCGCACACACACACACACACACACACAGAGTGTGTGTGGTGTGTGTGTGCAGGGAGGGGGCAGGAAGGAAGATAGAAGATTGGTGTGGCGGAAGTTGAAGTTAACGAACAAAACCTTCAAAAGGGACAGGAATAGGATGGATGAAGTAGATGAAGTAATTCAGAAATCATTATTACCTGTAGTAGTATCATTATTATTGTTATTTTCGTCATCGTCATAAAAATCATTATTGTCATTGTTGGTGTGGTGCTACTGTTATTTTTATTATCATTGTTCTTGTTATTATTGTTATCATCGTTATTATGAATACTACTACTACTGCTGTCGCGCCGCCGCCGCCTCTGCTGCTGCTGCTGCTGCTGCTACCAGTTGTGGTAATATCATCACTGACGGCATAACTGTTTTCTTCTTTGTACTAGTTTACTGGTTTTGTGTTTCATACAAACGTGGTGTGTGTGTGTGTGCATGCTAGTGTGTTTGTGTGTGTGTGTGTGTGTGTGTGTGTGTTTTGTTTGCTTTAATGTACCTTTACGACAAGTCTTTGGGAAGAAATGGAATAAACTTCATCGATCAGTCTCCAACAGCAGAATTATAACACGACTTATAAAGAAAAACCACGGAAACATATCGAAACATATCGAAACCAACGACTTCAAAACATGGACTTCAAATAAATTAGATTAGTTACACAACCACTGTTTGGACTGATGGATGAAAATTAAACTCAGAGAAAACAAAGGTCGTCATCTTCACCAAATTGGATTCTATGATACCAGTATTCTTTTACTGCAGAGGAAATATCATTGAAATGAGACACCTGGGACACGGCTTCGAAGGTTTGATTGATTGACTGATTGGTTGACAGAGAGAGAGAGAGAGAGAGAGAGAGAGAGGAAATGATGACGCATTCTCAAACTGCCCTCCCCACACCCCATCCCCCTTCCCCCTCCTCCCAAGAGAGAAGAAGGAACATGAACACACTCGAAACTGCCTCCCCCCCCACCCTCTTCCCCGTTCAGCCTGACGCTCTTCCGTACTGCTCCTCCCACAGCCGAGCGTTGCTGTTTCACACGAATCCGTTCCAGACAGTCTTGCCGACAAGCTGCCGCCGCCAGCTACAGGAAAGTGGGCGGGATCTACCACGCACCTCGCGACTGGCGGCGAGTGGCCAGTTCTGCCAACGTGTGAACTCGCATCGCGCGAGTCGAACCCGATGTGGAGGCTAGCTGTTTAGTCGCTGGTCCCGGGAAGACCTGAAGACCGAGGTGTGGGCGTAGAGTAGGCGGAGCACTGGCTAGGCCCTGGTCGGCGGAACACCAGCCTGTTTAAGGTTTCAGATTTACGAGGATCAGATTGGGTGCAAGGGAAGTTAAGGTAGCAGTACACCTCCGAAGTATCGGCGAGTCTATGGGGGCTGTCGTTGGATGGACGTGGTGGCGCCCTCCGGAGGGAGAGCTCACTCACGCGACTAAGCAATTATTGTCGTCAGTAGGGGGCTTAGTAGGTGGTGTCCTGCGTATGTTAGATGAGAACAGGCGCCACTGAACACCACCGAAGTGACTCGGCAGCAGTGCAGTGTCTCCTCGGTGGGTTGCCTCTTGACGACTTGACATTGACTGCTCCCTGTGGATTGCCGGTGCCGGGGCCGACCGGGCTGTGGCTATGGACCGGGGGTCGGAATGAGCGGCGTGGGTGCACTGCCTCTGAGGTGGCACAGAAGCTGGACAGCAAAAGAAAAAAAAAATTATCGAGATGACTGCAAATTATTTGACCAACAACGTTATGACCTGATGACAAGGATCACAAAAACTTATTTTCCACCACAGACTAACATGACTAAACCCTCGGAGCTCATGTTATTGGACTGCTTCCAACCTGTACTTGCCCAGTATATCCTGTTGTGTTTTTCTCTCTTCGGAGACAGAAATTTAATCAGACTCTGATACACACTGTGCTTTTTTCGTTCTGCTACTAATGTTATGTTGCAAGATGTGACAACGCTGGGATTAGTTTAGTTGAATGTCTGAACTTGATCATCTGTGCCCCCACAAAACCACTGGTTTTCATATGGTAATAAAATATGTTCTTGCTCTTGTTCTTATTCTCGATCACACACCACACACACACACACACACACACACACACACACACACACACTGCATTTTTCTTTGATTAGAAGTTGAAACTTGTCGCTATTTTTAATCATCATCATTACCATTATTATCATTATTACTGTTACTATCCAAGCCTAAGACAGCCAAATCATCACCAGTGACCAAAACACTTTAGTGGAGAATGTGACTAAGGTCAAGGTGTATGATGAAAGTGAAGTGACGACAGTTAAATCACCGCCTGATGGCACTGGGTGGTGAGGTACCAGTCCTACTCATCATGAGTATAGACAGACATAGACTCCTCAGTAAATGAACTCAATAGGTGAGGACTTTTCCAGTGATTTCCAGCTGCACACAGCACTTTCCTTTCAAAGAGACTTTCCCTTTCTGCACCACCTATAGAGCTAATACAGCAGTGCTCATATTCAAAGGATCGAAAAGAATAGCCTATGTAAATCTAAAACTTTCGATGAAAAATGAAGGTTGCAAAAAAATCATGTTGCAAAAAAAGAAGAAAATATTAATGAAAGGATTTCGTTTTTAATATAGTATTCAGCATATAAATTTGAGCCAGCATTTAATGTTAAATTGATAACTGATCAAAAGAGTACTCCCACTAATTATTCCTTTTGTTTTTTTTTTTATTTTTTGTTTGTTTGTTTTTTTAATTATTTTTTTTTTTTGGGGGGGGGGGGGGGGGAGGGATGGGGAGGGGGGGGGGGGGAGGGGGGTCACCAATGAAATCACAAACAATCATTAAATACGTGATCCTCCCTTAGTTGACGGTCACATTTCAGGCCTTTGCGCTCACCCGTAGCCCTATCTTTGCGCCAGCTGAAGCGCCCAAATAGTGCCATTCTCTTTATTTCAATCTGTCT
>JADBJO010023880.1:15000-25934 GCA_016801955.1 Conus betulinus | reverse complement strand
CCACCCCCACCCCCACCCCAACACCACCCACCCACCACCCCACTTTTTTGGGGTTAATCGAGAATGATGTCTTCTTTTGTGCTCTTTGTCAAGAGACCGTAGTAGCTGCATACCTCACAGCAGTATAGCCGTTCTGGTAGTGTGATCAGAGTGCATGAAGTGGTTGCCGATATCCTTTAGAAGGATGCCCCTGTTTGCATCTCATGGTCTGGCCTGGCTGTAGAGAATTATGGAGGAGATTTCGAGAATGTACCGGTAAGTGAAGAATGTACCGAGAACCCCGATGTTTGAAAAACTGCTTCTGTCTCATCAGTCGTTTACGGAATTAATGAAAAGTAGTGATAGTTTCTTTCTTATACTTGGCTCCTTTCCTTCTTTAATTTCTCTCTCATTTCCCTAAATGCAAAAAGAAATGCAAAGCAGATGGCTTGTAATCGGAATGACGCGTACAAAAGGCGAATTTTTTTTTTCAGTCAAGATAGGAACTAAATTTTTATTAACAAATTAATGTGCTCCTTGTAACGCAACGATGTATGTGCCTGTTTTAGTTTTCTCTCGCCCTTTTCTTTTCTCTCCCCCTTTTCCGCACGCGCTTTTCTTTCTCACAGCTTTTTGATTTTTATCCATATCGTCTTTTAGAATTTCCAGTATGCTGTATTGTCGTTATTTTATGTGATGCGTATATAGTTGTAATATTCATCTCCTATGGTTTCTGTACTGTAACTGTTTCAATTTCATTTTATGGGTGTATGGCTGAGTGTAGCTCCTTTTCCTCCCGTAACCCTGTTAGGAGGCTAGATTTGAAAAAAGCCGTGGGTGATGCAGCATCATTGTGTGACAATGAAGAGGTTTGTGTATCTCTACATTTTTTTTTGATTGTCAGGTGGGGGATCTTCTGAGAGGTGATATTTTTTGAGACCCATACGACCCAATTTGTTCCCTCTGTTATAGGACTCATTGTCATCGCCTGAATGTTGAGGGGATTGAGCTGTGCATACAGTAGGCTGAAGTAGAAGACTTATCAGAACACTCCGTTGGTTTGTTTATGCTGATTGATGATTTGTTCCGCTATGTTGTTTCATACGACCTGTTTTTTAGGAATGCCACTGATGTAGAACGTACACGTGAGTGTGTTGATGTGATCAGGATTCACATGGATGGCCGTTTTGTTACTTTCATCTTTATGTTACTGATCCATGTGTGGTTTATATCATTTGCAAGAGGTATGTATGTGCTTGACGAACGATATTGAAGTAAGGTCTGCGCCTGATCTTAACATGTATGTGTGGATTGTATAAGATATATGTGCTTTGTTAGAAAGAAACTTGAAACACTGGCACACAAGGCTTAAACCAGTAGCAGGTTTATATGTGCAGACTAGGATTCGTGGACACATGATTTTGTTTTACTACTTTTGTACTTCTACTGCTGTTTGTTGTTGTTGTTGTTGTTGTTATGTTGTTGTTGTTGTTGTTGTTATTTGAGATCCACGAAAACCCTCCACCACCACCCTCCGCTCTTCGTTTTCTTTCCTTTCTTTATCATTATTTTTCGTTTTCTTTTTATTTTGCTTCATAATCCAGCTATGTATTTGGTTGATTTTGTTAATTTTGAAGCCAGAGAGAACGTGTCCTCGCGGTAACCGCTTGTCATAATCCAGGATTTTCATATTTGCAGTTTCAGTTTCATTTTGAAAGCATAGCCGATCAGCATCAGGGAGTTCTTCCTGGACCGTTATCATGTAGGGACCAGTGCCGTCACGAAAAACACAAGATCAAAACTATGAACCACAGGGTCGTACCTGTGTAACGTATGTCACTTTGTCCTCTTTTCAGATGATATCCTCTTTTATTCAGCTCATTTCCCCTAATTGTGCCAATTCCCTCTTTTTTTTTTCCGGCTGATTCTCTCTATAAATCAGCTGGAAAATTCTTCGGAGCACCACCCCCCACACACTGAGAGTTTATTATTATTATTATTTTTTTTTTTTTTTTTTTTTTTTTTTAATCCACCACTTTATGAAATCTCAATGAAAACTTGCTGAAAATCTATTTGGAAGCAGCAAATCTGTCATTCTGCAATATTATTCATGGTTTAAAAGCACTGTTCGTTTGTTGTTTGTTTGTTTGTTTGTTTGTTTGTTCTCCTCACCTTCTATGGTTTCTACCTACCCCTCCCTAGTACAATCGAGATTTTTTCCCTCTTTTTTTCGATCTTCAGGAAGATGACGCTATGGAATGTCTGACATATGTACATACATACATACGACATACATATATATACGAGGATATATATATATATAGATATATATATATATATATGTGTGTGTGTGTGTGTGTGTGTGTGTGTGGTGTGCGTGTGTGTGTGTGTGTGGTGTGGGGGGGGGGGTGCGCGTGTGTGTGAATTATTAACAAAGCTTGCTCTTACGTCTTAGATTGGTAGAAATAGGGGGTGGATAAGCTTCATATCTGCAGTGGTAGATAATTCTGCCTAACTGACAGTATGTGCTTGAGTGGGTGAATGGGGAATAATAAATGCTTTCTAAAAATGAACCTTCTTAGGTGGCACCTTTGGTTGGTTTTTTTAAAAACTCAACAAACATACTACGGTATTGCACACCAGCCTTTTTCTGGTATAGCATTCTTCTTAAAACCGAAAAGGCAGAGGAGTCAAATTACCACTTTCCGCGATCAATGAGGAGAAAAATCAATCGTTTTCGAAATACCGGTATCTGACCAGGAGTTATAATACCGGTATCTGACCAGGAGTTATATGTTAGTGAGCTTCCTCCCCGTTGGAGAATGTCTCCCCCCTTTGGAGACTATAAGCTTGCAGAAGGTTCATTTTGAGAAGCATTTATTATTCCCCATTCACCCACTCAAGCACATACTGTCATTTAGGCAGAATTATCTACCACTGGCAGGTATGAAGGCTTATCACCCCCCTACTTCTACAATCTAAGACGTTAAGAGCAAGCTTTTACTAAATTCAATATTTCTTTGCAGTCATTGCAACACCAAGCTGCTCTGGTAAGTGCTGGAATGGTGCTCGGTACTACTATCCTTGGAATTTATTAGTTTGTTATATATATATAATATAATATATTTATATATATATATATTTTATATATATATATATATTTATATATATATATATATATATAGAGAGAGCTGAGAGATAGAGAGAGAGAGAGAGAGAGGAGATCATCTGCCCCTCTATAACACAACCGTTGAACGATTAACACCCCTATCGACGTTTCCGCTTGATTTATCACCGATAGTTTGACCAAAACAAAGTTAAAAACAATCACAAACTGTTAATGCAGCAAAAAAGATACACAAAAAGTCATACAAGCGAATGATCCTGCAGAATGATTATAGACGACAATACTCGCATTACCTACTCGCCAGGTTGCAAACAGAAAACTGGGCATGTTATGATTTGCAACAAAAGGGCAGACAAATTCGAAAACATTATAGAACAAAGACGCGGGTGGTAACAGTTTCAAGGCCGAAGTCCACAAGCCTAATGGACGGTACAAAAAAAAAAGGACAGTGACCTGTCAAAGATTCGCCGTGACCAGGTGTGTGTGTGGCTGCACACCAGAAATTACTACGACAAAGACTTGCTTAATAAGGAGGTCGAGTATTCATAGACTGGCAGTCAGATGGCTTTGAGATTTTTTTTCTGTTTATTATGTCTTAAAGGTGATTCTCCTCCGTTCTTTTTTTTTTTTTTTTTTCACATGACCTGCAAGGGACAAACCAGGTGGTTCCAAGCAGACAGATTAAATCAAAGGAAATGGGACGATTTTGGGGATACCAGCTGGGTGGGTAAAGATGGGGGGGGGGGGGGGGGGGGGGGGTGGGTGGGTCGTGAGTGAGTGCCAAGACCTGAAATGTGGACGTTAGCCAAGGGGAAGGTCATGTATTGAAGATTGTGGAATGCGTCTCTGGTGGAAACCCTTCCCCTCCCCCCAAACAGGCGAAATGATGGTAGAGTGGTTGTTGTTTGATCAGTTATCAGTTTAATTTGAAAATGCGGGCTCAACTTCATGTTAATTCTTAAAACGCTTACGTGGATTATGTAGTGACTTGCTGCCAAATCCTACCTGTGGCCGTGTGGTCTGTAACATTATGCAGCTCGGTGGACACAGAGAGAGAGAGAGAGTTTTGAAGCCTGTGAAAAATCTGACCTCGCCACTGGTTCCGAACGCACCGAAAAAGCTCAGCTCCACAGCTGAACGCACTAACCACTGGAGCAGATCAGATTCCCTCTGAAAAAAAAAAAAAAGGT
Source organism: Conus betulinus (assembly GCA_016801955.1). NCBI lineage: Eukaryota > Metazoa > Mollusca > Gastropoda > Neogastropoda > Conidae > Conus > Conus betulinus. The sequence continues at coordinate 21,638 of JADBJO010023880.1, read as the reverse complement.
GACAAATAGCCAGCAAAGAAAAAAAAAAAACAACCCCGCCGGCAGTAAAGACAAGATTTAAAAGAGAGGAGGGTGTGGGGTGGGAAGATAGAGGGGAGGGAGGGATGGAGATGGTGGAAGCGATCAGAAAGTGTGACAGAAAGGAGGGGGGTAGGGTGGAAGATAAGAGGAGGAGGGAAAGGGGGAGGGGGGACTAGTCAGCGAGGATAGAGAGAAGGGGAAATTTACTGACGCAAAAATCTCTCCGGAAGGTGGCTCTGATAAAAGGTGGAAAAGTGCGGCGTGGGGGGGGGGTCAGGGGAGTCTACACTAAAAATCTCTCGAAGGTGGGCCCTTATGTCATCTACAAGAAGGTGGGGGTGGGGGCCCTAGGGTGGGGGAATCAGTGTCCACTGAATTTATTCTTAGTGTGGGCCTTTACGTCACGCACGCCTGTCCCTTACCTCCGCGTCATCCCCCCACCCACTTCCCCCCCTCCGCCCCCCCCCCCCCTCCCCCCCCCCCCCCCCCCCCCCCCCCCCCCCCCCCATTTCAGTTTAAACCGTTTTTTTTTTTTTTTTTCCCTTTCTCCACACCTTCTGATCATGCTACGAGTCATGCGTCAGCTTTTTGTGTGGGGGAGGAAGAGAGGTAACTGTTTCAGCAGTTGAACACAGTTGTCGATCGTGTTTGTGGAACTTTATTGGTTTATGTTAAGCCGCCGTGTTCGCATTTTGCATCAGCGGTTGTGTGTGCTCGTGCGCGCGCGCCGCGCGCGTGGTGCTGTGTGTGTGTGTGTGTGTGTGTGTGTGTGTGTAAGAGAGAGAGAGCGAGACAGAGAGAGTGGGCGTGGGCGTTCTCGCCATTCATTGTTTCCTAAAATCTGTGATCTTTACTTTTTTAGTTGCTTCACACACAATCGCCATATAGAACCTAAAGAAAAAAAATATACATTGTTGGTATGTATATTGGATATCATATTTATTTGGTGCTGATATACGTGTACATCCTTTGTTCTATAGTCGTCATTTGTTCTGAATTTGGTTTTGCCAAGTAGGCCTATGATTTAATTCTTGTTCTTCTTCTTCTTGTTCTTGTTGTTGTTGTTTGGTCTTCTCTTCTCTTCTTCTTCTTTCTTCCTCCTCCTCCCTCCACCACTTCCCACTCCTCCCTCCTCCTCTTCCTCTTCCTCCTCCTCCTCCTTTCCTCCGTCCTCCTCCTCCTCCTCCTTCTTTTTCTTTCCTTCTTCTTCTTCTTCTTCTCTTCAATGTCCTGTCAGTATTGTGTATGTGTTGTCTGTTGATTGATATTATTGTCATCAAAACACCGAAATCAAATGACTATAAACCATGCTTTCTCGTTCAGACGTAACCTAATGAGAAATACTTTGGTACAACAACAACAACAACAATAAAAAATACACTGCGAGGAAACAATGTTTACACCTCGTTCATAAATAGTTATGCATTCAGTTATGCAAGATACAATTTTTTTTTAATCAGCTTATTGTATTGTAAAGAAAACTCAGTATAATATTTAAGCTGCGTTCTGATGTGAAATGATTCTGCTTTTTGGAAAATACGTGGTATGTGTGTGAGTGTTTTAGAACCTTGCAGTAGCAAACATCTGGATCAATGGAAGCTCATCCGGATATGTTAAATGATCTAATAGTTAACGATTACTTCCGTTTCTATCCTCTTTTAGTGTGTGTGTGTGTGTGTGTGTGTGTGTGTGTGTGTGGTGTGTGTGGTATGTGTGTGTGGTGTGGTGTGTGTGTGTTGTGTGTGGTGTGTGGTGTTGGTGCTGTGTGCGTGTGAGTGTTGGTGTGTGTGTGAGTTGCGACTGTGTGTGTGGTGTGCGCGCGCGCGCGCGCTCTCGTGCGTGCCTGCGTGCGTGCGTGCGTGCGTGTACGCGCGCGCTTGCGCACGGATGCATGTCTGCGCGTGTGCACGCATTTCTGTTCCAGAGCTTGTTTTGTGTGGGTGGGTGTGTGTGTGTGCTGCGTGCGTGCGGCGTGCGTGCGGTGCGTGCGTGAGTGCGTGCGTGCGTGTGTGTGGTGTGTGTGGTGTGTGTGTGTGTGTGTGTGTGTGTGTGTGTGTTGTGCGTGAGCGCACGCCCCGCGCGTGCGTGGTTTAAGAAGCATTTTAGTTTCCATGTATGATGCAACATACGTGTATGCGTTCGTTTGCGCCGAAAAATGCTGTTGTACATGTCAGATGAAAATCTAAAAAAACAAAAAACAAAAAACAAAAAAAAAACAAAAAAAAAAAAACCCCTTCAGTTCGGAAAACCATGAGGGAAGGGATGGAGACCACTCCACACTGGACTACGGAGCAATATTTTTTTATACCTGTGGCCTTTTCTCTTCAATATATAACGTACTTTTCTTGTCCTGCTGTACCCCCACTAACATGAATTATTTGCTATTAAAAGATTTGCCTTATCATTTACTGTGTCCTGTGAAATGCCATTCGTCTCTTCCTACTCCTTTTCCATGGAGTCAGTTTTGTTTGTTTGTTTGTTGTTGTTTGCTTCTTCACGGTGTTCCATTGTTCCATGGCGAACACTTGACCGTCAGCAGAACAGGCAGTGTCAGACAGAGAGAGCGCGAAGCGATAACACGAACACTTCAACTCACACTCACGACTGTACATACACGCATGCGCGCGCGCGCGCGCGCGCGTGCTCACACACCACACACACACACACACACACACACACACACACACACACACACACACACACACACACCACACACTCATTCTATCAAACAATTTATACCCATACTTTCTACACATATATATTACAAATATTTTCGAATCGCCAGTATAACACCTATGAATTCTTTCTTTCTTATCAAAGAGTCCAATAAGTAGTTACGTATAGTTTCTTACATTTATTTACTCATACTCATACGAAAGGACCATCCTTATCAGTTCCCTACCTCTCACAGTACTCTCCCATATCAAAACCATTTGTAGCTTTCTAGCTTTATCATGAGGATTTTGTTTGACTGTTTCCAATGATATAGTTGTTTTTGTGTTTTTGTTTTTCGTCTAATATCACCTAGAGTGGATAGACGTTAAATTTGAAACACACACACACACCACACACACACACACGCGCGCGCGCGCGCGCGGGCACATGCACAAAAAACGCAAAAAAATGATAACTTTTCTCTGATTTTTTTTAATGACATATACAGTATATTTCCAAAGTTATTTAGAAAAAAAGTTCACAATGTAGAGGTTCGATTCAAACAAATCGGGTTTTCCGGCCAAGGGAAGTAATCTGCTGGGTCAAAAGACTGCGAAGTGACTCATTCAAAAAGATCAGAGAAGATGTGCAAGTGCATGACACTCTGAGTTGTATACCATCTGGCTACAGCATCACTATCATTGGTGTTGGTTGTCCCTATCGTCGTCGTCGTCGTCGTCGTCGTCGTCGTTGTTTCATTATCATACTGTGTCAATCACGTTGTCGACATACTATCTGCTGAAAAGATGAATCAAAGAACAGCAATAAGCCGTACCCTCAATTTCACAGAGAAAAAACAGAGTTAACTCCCTCTCTCTCTCTCTCTCTCTCTCCTCTCTCTCTCTCTCTCTTCTCTCTCTCTCCTCTCTCTCCTCTCTCCTCTCTCTCTCTGTCCTGCTGTTCTGTCGGTCTCTCGTCTCTCTCTCTCTCTGTCTCTCTCTGTCTCTCTCTCTCTCTCTCTCTTCTCTCTGCGTGCCGCGCACTCCGCGGGCGGGTGTGTGGTGTGTGTGCGCGCGCGCGCGCGCTCGCTCGCGCGCCCACGCGCCCACGCGGCGTGCGGTGTTATAACGGCAGCAGTGCAGGCTTTACAAAAACTGAAAGCGGCAATGCTCACAGCGTTGCTGAACATACAGGACACAGAAAAGCTCAGGCAACGTTTTCAAATTAAATGAGAATGTAAACCATGAGGGCAAACACGTCCTTGACAGGAACAAGCCTGACATGTGTTATGAAAAAAAAAAAAAAGGCTAATAATGTGAAAAGCGATAGCGACCAACCCTGTCAGGAACAAATGCGTCTGAAAACTCACGTTAGAACATTCTTCCAGAATTATGCACTCTTTCGTTGCACAGCTTAGCTTATCGGACGAAAGGGGGTGGAGGTGGGCTGCCCCCCCCCCCCCCCCCCCCCCCCCCCCCTCCCTCCTCCACCCCCCTCCCCTCCCCCCCCCCCACCCCCCCCCCCCCCTACACCCGCCACCCCCCCCCCCCCCTGCTATGTTTTTTGCTTTTTTTTTTTTTTTTTTTTTTTGTTTTTTAAAATGGCACGGTTTTGGCACTCACTGGGGTTGGAACCCTATACCCTACAACAGTTTTTCGAAGCCTGTTCCCTTCCTTTTATATCACTGATCTGGCCCTTTTACGGGTCCAAAAAACCAGTGTGTATGGTGTCTGAGATGACATAATTTCATAGCTGGCGTGCTGGATATTAGGGTGCCCAGTTCTGTTGTTAGTGATGGTGGTGGTGGTAGTGTGGGTACACTGAATTAGCCATGTGTGTGTGTGTGTGTGTGTGTGTGTGTGTGTGTGTGTGTGTGTGTGTGTGTGTGTGTGTGTGTGTGTGCGTGCGCGCGCGCGCGCGCGCGCGCGCGTTCGGATGGACTAAAAATTATTTGTAAGCGTGCATGTATGTATGCCTGCATGTATGTATGTCTGCATGTATGTATGTCTGCATGTGCATTTATATATTATGTACGCCTGTGTATGTACTCAGAGGTATATGTGCCCGAGTATCTCTATAGGTATGTGTGCCTGAGTATCTTTATAGGTATGTGTGCTTGAGTATCTGTGTAGGTATGTGTGCCCGTGTATCTACGTAGATATCTATCCCCGCGCATCTATATGTAAGTATGTGCGTCCGTGTACCTATGTAGGTATGTATACCTGGGTATTTATGTAAGTACGTGTGCCTGAATATTTATGTAGGTATGTGTGCCTGTGTATCTATGTAGGTATGTGTGCCTGTGTATCTATGTAGGTATGTGTGCCTGTGTATCTATGTAGGTATGTTTGCCCTGTGGATCTATGTAGGTATGTTTGCCTGTGTATCTCTGTATGTATGTGCCTGTGGATCTATGTAGGTATGTTTGCCTGTGTATCTTTGTATGTATGTGCCTGTGGATCTATGTAGGTATGTTTGCCTGTGTATATCTTATGTATGTGCTTGTGGATCTATGTATGTATGTTTGCCTGTGCAGCTCTGTATATATGTGCCTGTGTATCTCTGTAGGTATGTGTGCCTGTGTATCTCTGTAGGTATGTGTGCCTGTGTATCTCTATAGGTATGTTTGCCTGTGTCTCTATGCAGCCACCACGGCGCAGAGCTTAACTTAACATCGAGGCAGAGCTTATCTTAACATCGAGGATTTCGAGCTAGGAGGTCGTGGGTTCGATTCCCAGCAGAGCTATATATTTGTGGGATTTTGCGGCTTCGACCGTGGCCCTCGAGACGTATCTTTCCTCGAGGGCCACGCTCCTACCCAGAGTTCAGTTTGCTATGGGCTCCAGTTGGAAGACTATACTGCATGGATGAGAGCCTCTGAGAGTGGTGATCAAGTTTCCTGATCAACACCACAAGTGTCTGTATCTCTCGGGCCTGGTTGACGCAGAGAAGTGTTATGAAGTAGAATACAGCCCTGTCGTGCATTGAGTCTCAGACCAGAATGGACTCTCGGAGCTCTATAGCAAGATCTTCATTATCCTCATCCCCATGGACCAAAAGCCTGGGATTCTGTGCCCTTCATGCCCTGCTCTCATTATGACTCCAGTTTCGATTTCTCTCCACTTCTGTGCCCTTGATGAGTCGAGTTGAGGTCACGGGTATCGGCAAGTGCGTTGGGACTGTCGTTTGACCAGCATAGGAACTCATAGGAACTTTCCCTCACGCTGGCTCTGCGACTACGCAACGATTGTCGTAAGAGGAGGCTTATCAGGTCATGTTGTACGTATACTGGATCACAACGGGGACCAGTGAACACTGCCGAAGTGACTCAGCTGCAGTGCAGTGTCTCCGGTGGGTTGCATTGAGACGACTTGACTGTGGTATTTGACCGCTGCGACGGGAAAACCCAGGGTGGGTGTGGACCCGGAAAATGTGGCGTGGGGTAGGCCTCTTAAGCCACTGAAGTGGCATGACGAGAGGAAAAAAAAAAACGTTTTGGTGTGGCTGTCAGTTAATGGCACACACACACACACACACACACACACACACACACACACACACACACGCACACACGTGTACACAACACATGCACATACATACACATACATACACGCGCATGCACGCACGCACCCGTGCCCGCGCGTGCACACACACACACACACACACACACACACACACACACACACACACACACTCACTTACTTACGCGCGTCATTCACATGTATGCCATGCATGCTCGTACACACACACACACACACACACACACACACACACACACACACGTACCATAATGGAAATACAACTTCCCCATTTATTGTGCCCGCCAGCTATTGAGGATGATACACAAGTTGTACCATGCTACCCCACCTCGATTGATACCAGACTCTCTCAGCTGTTACGGGCCCCCTGAATGTGACTCTTATCGTTCTGATCTTAGGCTATCATTATTGAAGGCATCTCGG